>APFE031211747.1:1976-29256 GCA_000404065.3 Pinus taeda | reverse complement strand
TCCGCCGATCTGAGGCACTTCTCCCGCACTTCCGCCGATCTGAGGCACTTCTCCCGCCGATTTGATCTACAGTATCTTCTCGGCTCTTCTTTGTGGTGCGTCATCCAGAGCGATCTAGCAGCCCATTTGCGCAGACGTTCCAACATTATCGCAGTAGCGGAATTCAGGACTTACTCACTGCGGCTGCGGCTCCAGGTTTCTGCATGAGCGGATCTACAGGAATTCTCACTGTAATCGCGAACCTCCTGCACTTCTCCCGCCGATCGGATCTACAGTATCTTCTCGGCTCTTCTTTGTGGTGCGTCATCCAGAGCGATCTAGCAGCCCATTTGCGCAGACGTTCCAACATTATCGCAGTAGCGGAATTCACAAAGCAGAAAGAAATTGAAATATGGAAAGCGGCTCTGTTCAGAATTTCTGATTTGTCAGGCTTGGTCGAGTAGTATTTTTGAACGTATTGCTCTCCACGGCTAGGTTTTAGATCTAATTTTTTACGGTTAGATCTAGATCTAGGTTGCTAAATTTTCTGTGGCCAGATCTAGATCTAATCTTATCTTCTGCCTTATTTTTCTAACGCTGGGTTCTACGGGCAAGTAAAATATGGCTCTGAGCTTCGCAAAAATCACTGGTGGCTCATCCGCCTTTGGAGGGCAATCTCCTGCCCATATCATCAGTGAAGCCCCAACTCCCACTATCCAAGTGGTCCAGGCCTCACTCGATGAAGCTTTGAAGTTTTCCGAAAGTGCCCTAATTTGTCGGTTCAATGGTTTTTGGCCGCGGCTAATAGCACTCCACAATTGGATTTCAGAGGTATGGAAGCCTGTCATTTCTGATGAAATTAATATCTACCCCTGTGCTAGGGGTTTCTTTATAGTAGATTTTGAAAATCCTGAAAGCAGACAATGTATTCTAGATTTCTGCCCTTGGTTTTGGGAAAAAATCAGGCCTATTCATGAACGCATGGGACCCCACTCATTCGATCCCTCGTACAGCAGTGATAACCTCAGCCCGGTGTGGGTGATTGCCAAGCCTACCCTTTCATCATATGGAATTTCCTCACTAAAGCCATCGGAAATGCAATTGGGAAAATTTTACTGGAGGTTGCCCAGAAATAGAGGGAATATGTGCCAAAACCACCTTTGCAGCATCTGTGTGGAAATGGACTTTCACGGCTGGATTCCCAGCTTGAAATAAACCTAACAAGTAAAGACTATGTTGTGGGAACTAGAAACTTGTTATGAAAAGGTCCTCTTACAGATTGTCGATCCTGCTTTGAGCAGGGCATCTAGCCAAAAGATTGCCCAAAATCCTCTGAGGAAAAATTTTTGCTAGAGAAAAACAAACCACAGATCTACATGGTGGGAAGGAGCACAAAAAGAACACTACACTGTCATCAAAGAAGAATACTCTAGAGAAAAATCTGAGTCACAAGAAAGCAAGGAAGAAATAAACAACTCTCAAGACAAGCAAGGAGAAATCCCGCCCCAGCAAATCAACAGTTATGAGGATTCGAATAACGCAGAAAATAAATCTTCATTTAACAGCAAAGCAGATCTCCCGGACCAAACTTCTTCTCCGACTATCTTCAAAAGAATGAACACAATAGATCACGCAGCGAAGACACCAATATTCCAAGAACCAGAAGAGATGAAGGAGATGCAAGATAAAGGAAGTTGGAAGACCGTAGAGAAAAAAAAGAAAGCTACAACACCAATCTCGCCAAGAAAGACGAGGAGCGAGACAAGTAAAAATTAAGAAAATTGTAGGTCCGATAGACCAATTTTGTCTCAGTGACGTTAACCACACCATCTCATCATCATCATGAAACCCTTTTTATTTTCTAATTGGCTTTATACAAGTTCCTCTTTTTGTCCTTTAAAATATTGTGCTTGAAATTTAGTTTTCATGGGTTCCATGTAAATTTCCCCTCACATTCTTCAATTTTCCACATTTTACATACTTATTGGACGATCCCATCATAGATAAACTGATGAAGAGTTATATAATTGCATATAAATAATAAGCCATTGCTTTCATGTACAATATACTACACTATTGAAGTATATCTATGGATTGTGCATTATGTTTAATTATTTAATAAGCATTATTTTGATTTATAAATATGATGTGACATGTTTATAATGAAATTAATATCTTAATTGTTAGCTTGTATATAGAAAACTACATTGTGGACCAGACCTAGTACTGGGTCAACTTCTTTTGTCTATATTAACTAGCATTTTCTTTTAGCATATACAGAAATAGGTACAAAAATGTGTGTAATTTTCTTCCAATGGTGAGCACATTATTTTTAATATTTTTTTTAGAATAGTTCTATGTTGCTTGCACTCATGCTCATGAATAGAAACATTTTCCATATTTATTTTCATTTGAATATTGCACTTCAATTAAAAACCATTGTAAACATTAACTAATATGAATATTTAGATTAATTTGCTTTTAAAAAGCTTTAATGTTGATTTCATATAGCACATAGAACACCGCTAGTCTATATTTATGGTCTCCACACTATGTTTAATCTTGTTATTGCAAACTCTTATTATAGGGGAATTATTACCATGTTCCTTGCCTTGCAATTGCTATGCAAAAAATTACTATTGTTGTCAAGAATTTTCTAAACTCCATAGCTTTCTGACGTTGTAAGGATCCATTTTATTATGCATACATATCCATATCAGTGTGAACAATAGAAAAATACAAGTAGACACAACTGATGAGCCTCATAAATGGGTAATTATATGGGCTCATTTTACCCCCTAACCTAGTCAAATCAACCATTCTCTTAGCCTATTGTATGATTTTCTGGTTATATTTATTACTGAGTGAGTTGAATTAGTTATTGTGCCATGTGGTCTAACATGTATTTAATGTAGATTATTGATGGATTTCAAGATCAAAGTCAAGGATCCAGTGGAAAAATGGAAGCAATAACTTGAAGTGGATAGAGGAGAAGACTTATAAGAGGGAATCCTCTCATTTATTACTCCTCACTTCGAATTCCCCTTCATTTAGCTCGGAGTACAAGTAGCGAATCATGCACTAGAAGGCAGCCGAGCAAGTGGAGGATCACTGATGATTATCTCGAGTTTTGGGAGCCAAGCCTCCCTAATTTTAAGGAAGCTATTGGTAGCTTCATTTGTATAAGTAGAGAGGCCTAGGGCCTCACTAGGGTCAGATTTTTGCTTATGTAAACTCTGCTCAAACTTCGAGCTTATTATTTTTGTGGCAGTTTCATGTAATCTTGCTATTGTTTTGAAAATAAAGATGGAATCCTTTTTGAGCTAGCACTGAGTTACCTTAGATGGTCGAAGCTCTTAGGTTAGGGCCCAATCCAAGCAACCAATCTCCTCTTTACTTGTATTTGTATGCCTAGTTTCAGTTTGTATATTAGTTTGCTATCAGATGTATTTCTCTTATGGTTAAGAATAGGTTGATTTTGATGATTTAGTAGTTTTCTTCCATTTGTGCTTTCTATAGCAGGTTAAGCAGTGATAAAAAGAAGATTAAAAAGACTAGAAATAGTTCCTTGGCCTCTCTTCCTCCCTCTGGGACCATGATTTGAGGCAAAGACTCTCTTGCTACCCCAAAAACACAGATTTTCCTCCTTCATAGGACTTCTAGTGTTTGTATATTTTTAATAGTCCAACATTGCTTTGCTTTAGATCTTCTTCATCATGCTCACTTCTTGATTTGCAATAGTCTTCTTTCATGCTTTCTTTTCCTACAACATTTCTTAGCATTTCCTTTCATCGATCATAGTTTAGACTATTTTGATGCAAAACTCTGTTTTTCTAGATGTACTCATTTCATTGCTTGCTTGATCTTATTTGTTGACTACCAATTCCTTTATAGTAGATTTCTTCTAGCAGTATGCTAGCTTATCAGCCATCACATCCTCGATCTGATCCATGCCCTATAGGTCGCCCAAACCTCACCTCAATTCTGCCTTATTTTCCTGCATTTTCCAAAGAACTTCTTCCTCTCTCCTTGAGCAAACCCAATCATCTTCCTCTCTCCTGGTGATTCATAGTAGACCTTAGGAACCCTACACATCACTCCAACCTTCATCCACCTTTTTCACCCACTCTCACACCGTAAAAATAGTGAAAACTGCTCTCATCCTCCTCCTGTAGGCTTCTTGTTGTTTCCCTATTTTCCTCCTGTATATTTTCCTGTAGGATTTTTTTTGAAGGCCGAGTGTGGGAAAAGCCTCCAAAAGGCCATCTGAGACCTCCTAGGACCAATCCACACCATCCTACATCCTCTGAAGTCCCAAAACCACCCTTCAACGCCACCTACTCACTGCCACATTCACACACAATAAATTACATGCATGTCAAATTCACATAAAAATACATAAAAATTCAAAAATATGTTTTTTTCTTATTTACTTCCAGAAATAGCTTAGTTAGATACTATTTACTTTCTTGAGTAGGTAATGGCATTCCTTTCATGGTTTTCATAGTGCTTTCTACAAAAGTAGAATTAGTTGGTTAATTAGGGTTCACTAGGTTTTCTTTACATTTCAGTATTTCACCTTTCTACAGTTAGATTAGCATCTATAGAGTAATATTTCATTCCTTTCATCACATATAGAGCTTCTTCTGGAATCCATAGAAGTTGGCTTGAGCTCCTAGTGATCTTGCACCGGCTGACCAAGTGACAACCTACATTGAGAACTAGTACTTGTGCATACAACACTGACGCCCCAAGTTTGTTACGAACTACCGGGTTGATAAGAGTAAACTAGGTAGCCCAGGAGTTGTAGAATTATTGCCAAAATAATGGTGCTCACCACCTTTTGGCTCCATTGTTGGGGAAGCGTTAGAGTATTCTGTGATTATTGCTTTCTTCTATCTCCTATTGCAACCTTTTGTTAATAGTTTGTTTGTTTCTACAAAACTAGACTAGTCATTTCTTTCCTTTCAGTTATGCATTTCTTTGTTTTCCTTTTCAATTTTGCGATTTCCATTTCAGCAAAATTAGATTAGTCATTTCCTTTCTTTTAGTTCTGCATTTCCTTGCTTTCCTTTTCAATTCTGCAATTTCCATTCAGCAAGTTCATTTCAGCTAGTTGCAATTTGTTTTGTTCACTCACAATTTCAGTTTCTACAGGTACTATCAGTGTGGGAAAAAAGAGAAAACCACTCAAAAATATTTCCTTTCATGCCTCGTAGGAATAGAGATAACTCAGGAAAATTTTTGCCCAACACCCCCACTGCTTCACACAACCAACCTTCTCTCTTCTTCGGTGGCTGCGATCAAGAAGAACCCTTAGGTGAATAGCCAGACATATTTGAAGGGCCTATAGGGGATGAAGAAGAAGAAAATATTCCTCTGGAGCCAATGGCAGAAAACATAAATGCTAGGGGATATGGAGAAAGAATAGAGGGTACCTTTCCCATTTGGGAGACCAATGGGGACACCAAAATGAAAAATATAAGTCCTTCAGCCCTACCTCACTCCCATGGCCTGACTACAGAGGATCCTAACACCTTCTTGTTTGAGTTCCCTGTTATCTGTCGAACTTATGACTATGCAGAAGACGAGAAAAAGTTGAAATTGTTCCCTTCTACTCTCAAGGATGTAACATTGTGTTGGTTCATGGGGTTACCTGGCAATAACATCACAACTTGGGCTCAGATGAAGCAAGCCTTTAAGAACAATTATCGAGACTATTGTAGGTCAAAATATAGAAAAGAACAAATCTTCCGAATGACCATAGAAAGTGATGAGTCCCTGGAAGACTATGAAGAGAGGTTCCAGCTCAGTTACAAAAGGGTCGGGTGTACACTTGACCCCGAGTCTCTGAGGTTGGTCCTGCTAAGGGGAATTTGGGAAGATCTTTTAGACACCCTCCATCTACAGGCCGTGGGAGACATCTACCAACTATCCTATGAGGACATAAAGACTGTTTTTAAAAACCATTCTAGAGCAACCAGAAACAAAGGTAGGGGGTTTCAACCCATAGACAGTACCTCTTCCTCCAACTCATCCATTAAATGAGAAATTGGAAACATGATGGAAGACTTCAAGAGTGAGATGCTACAAACTCTTGCAATGCAAATGGATACCTTACATATCAAAAGAAAGCAAGAGGAAGCAGAGAGGGCTTTAGCCATTTTTTGTCATAAATGCACCATGAGGCATCCTAGGAACGAATGCCCATTGAACTCTATAGAGGTTTTTTCAGTCTATGAAGAAAATCATTCTACAGATAAGTGCCCTCCTTGCCCGGACTTAAAGCTATATATCAAGGGGCTGAGGAAGTCACTAAAAAGCTCTATACATAAACCAAAGGAGGTTGCATGGACCTAGACCATACTAGTAGGGGATGCAAGGGACATCTCAGGCATATTACAACCCCAATCAAGTCACATACATACCTTCTTTGGGCCCCATTGTTCATCCTTTCTAGTCCACCTCTCCTCCTTGGTCCTTCACATCTCAATATCATGCCCAACCAGCCACTCATTCATTTCAACCCTATGCTCATCCACAACCTTAGTGGAATGCATCTCATCAAGAGTGGAGGCCCCAATACAACCCTCTTCCTGCTCTTTTTCCTCCACCACCTGCCCAACCACAACCGTTATCTTCTGCTCCACCAAAGCAACCCCAAATGCCTGCCTATCCAAATCCAAACCCAAACAACAGATAGACTCAACAAGTGTATGGTGGGGAACCATCATGCCCAAGTTATGTGGTGGAGATTCAAGAAATCAACTTGCGATCTGGGAAAGTTCTCCCAGATAGCCAGCCTCCACCCATGGAGGTTGAGGAAGATAAAGAGAAAAGTGAACCTAAAGAAAATCCACCCTTTCTTGAGAGACTATCCACGACACTCTAGCCTACCCCAGAAGAGACTGAACTCTTGGGAAAATTGAAACATTTATGTGTGAAGATACCACTTCTCCAAGCCATAAAAGATGTACCTATCTACAATAGGATGATCAAAGAGAAGTGCTTTAAGCATCTAGGAAGGCAAAAGAGAGATGCCCCAACCATCAATGTCATAGGAAAACTATCCGACCTAATGTTGGGGTAGATAATCTATCCAAAATATCTGGATCCTGGAAGCCTAGTAGTTGATGTCCACATCAATGGAACAATGGTCCCACATACCTTGATTGATCTGGAAGCTGCCATTAATGTGATGAGGAAGGACACAATGCTCAAACTTAACCTCCAGGGCTGCTTGAGGAAGACCACGACAGTGCTGCAGCTAGCAAACCGCTCCACCGTGACCCCTTAGGGGATTGTGGAAGATGTGATGGTCTCCGTTGATTCTTGGGAGTACCCTGCTGATTTCCTAGTTCTCCAGCGAAAGGCAAAGCTCACTGGGTATCCTCTCATTCTGGAAAGACCCTAGTTGGCTACAGTCGATGCCTACATTAGCTGCCAAGCTGGGAACATGACCATCAAGAACGAGCATCTTTCCAAGAAGTTAACCTTATATCCTCTTGCCCAACCGTTGCTAGAACATGATCTACCTCTCTGGTTGGAGGAGGAGGATGAGGATGAATTTTATTCTGCACCGCTTTGTGCATTAGAAATTGCCATGGGGGGAAACAACAAGATAAGGATGATATGATTGAAAATTTGATTCAGAATCCACCTCCCAATGTATCACCATTAGAGGACATAGTAAGAGAAACCCAAAACAACCCCTCAACTGATCTCTGTGCAGCCGGCTCCACTTCTCTTCACGTTAATAATATAGAGTTTGGCCCAGAAAGAACATTGAAAATCAATCAATCCTTATCCACTTCCTAGGAGAAGGAACTGTGCAGCCTCCTAAGAAAACATCTAGATGCCTTCACCTGGAGTTATAAGGAGATGAAGGGAGTGCACCCTTAAGTATGTACTCATCATATATACATCAAGGAATATTGCAAACCAGTCAAGCAACCTCAAAGGAGGATGAATCCAACACTTAAAGATATTGTTAAGGAAGAACTGCAGAAATTTCTTGATGCAGGATTTATCTATCCCATCTTTGCCAATCAATGGGTCTCTCCTTTGGTGCTAGTGCAAAAGAAAAAATGGTAAGTGGAGAATCTGTGTCGATTATCGGGAATTGAAAAAAGCCACTAAAAAGGACCATTTTCCCTTACCTTTCATAGATCAAGTGTTAGACAGCCTGGTAGGGAAAAAAGTTTTTCTCCTTCCTAGGTGGGTTTAGCGGGTACAATCAGATTCAAATCAGCTCGGAATACCAAGATAATACCACTTTCACTTGTCCTTGGTGTACTTTTGCATACCAGGTCCTTCCTTTTGGTTTGTGCAATGCTCCAACCACTTTCCAAAGAGCGATATTGAGTATATTGTTTGAACTAGTTCATGATGCAGTAGAAATATACATTGATGATTTTACTCCTTATGGCTCTAACTTTTAGGAAGCTTTGTCTAACCTAGGAAAAGTTCTAGATAAGTGTATTGAGATGAACCTATCCCTCAATCCAGAGTAATGTGAATTTTTGATGGCTAAAGGGATCATGTTAGGTCATGCAACATCTTAGCAAGGACTATAGGTGGACCCCAACAAAATTGCCATCATCCAAAGGGTCCCACCTCCTCAAAAGGTGAGAGATGTCAAAAGTTTCCTAGGCTTAGCCAGATATTACAGAAGATTCATTAAAGACTTTAGCAAGATAACCTCTCCTTTGTTTAGCCTCCTAGGTAAAGATGTTGAGTTCATATGGTTGGAAAACTATCAAGAAGCCCTAGATACCTTGAAGAGCAAGTTCGCAACTGCCCCAATTCTGAGAGGCCCAAACAGCTACCCTTCCATATTCACACAAATGCCTCAAACAAAGCAATAGGAGCAACGTTAGGAAAAACTGATGAAAATTTACCTTATGCCATATAATTTATAAGAAAAAGCTTGTCAAAGGCAAATTTAAACTATACAGTAACCGGGAAAGAACTCTTGGCTATCGTACATTCCTTAAACAAATTCAGACATTATATCATAGGCTATCAAACCTTTGTGCACACTGATCATGCTGCAATTAGATATTTAATGAACAAACTAGATGTAAATGCTTGCATTATTAGATGGTTGCTTTTACTGCAGCAGTTTGATTTGACAATTATTGATAAGCCTGGTAAAGAGAATGTTGTTGCTGACTTTTTGTCTAGAGTGAATTTGCCTGCAAGTGAAGAAGGAATGGTGGATGATCAAATGCCAAATTAACACCTATTTTCTATATCAGTACTGTCTCTATGGTTTGATGATATAGCAAACTACTTGGTTTCAGCATAGTTCCCATCACACCTGTCCTCAAAAGAGAAAAAAAAAAGATAGTAAGGAAAAGCACCCCTTTCACCTGGATTGGGGGCAATCTCTTCAAACTTGGCCCAGATTAGATCTTGAGAAGATGTGTTAGGGAGGAGGAGGTATTTGACATCCTCCTGACCTGTCATGACGAGCCTTGTGGAGGTCATTTTGCAGCAAAAAGAACTACCGTCAAGATATTGCAAGCGGGCTACTACTGGCCCACTCTTCATCAGGATGTGAGAAGATATACAAGCCAATGTGATCGGTGTCAGAGGATGGGGAAACCTACTCCAAAGGATTACATGCCCATGCAACCTCAAGTGACCTTTGAGCCATTTGAGAAGTGGAGCGTGGACTTTGTGGGGCCTATCAACCCTCCTTCAAACTAGAAACAATATATCATTGTGTGCACGGACTACCTAACAAAGTGGGTAGAGACAAAACCAATCAAAGTAGCGACAAAGGAAAAAGTAGTTGAGTTTTTGAGAGAAAACATATTCTACAAGTTCGAGTATCTGAGAGAGTTGGTCACAGATTAAGGCAGTCAGTTCACTTCCAACCTGATTGAAGACCTACTCACACATCATAAGATCAAGCACATGACTTCCACCCCTTACCATCCACAAGCCAATGGGCCATTGGAGGTCACTAACAGAGCATTGGAAGGGATCCTAACCAAGGTAGTGAGCAGCAGTAGAAAATACTAGGCGGATAGATTAGTTGAGGCCACTTGGGCCTACAACACAACATGGAAGACCACCACAGGGTTCACACCCTATGAACTGGTCTATGGGAAGAAGGTTTTGCTATCAATAGAGTTTGAATTCAATACCCTAAGGATAGCATCTCAGCTAGACCTAGACCTCAGCCATGCACATAAGGAGAGATTACCTCAACTCAATGGATTGGATGAATACAGATTGCAAGCCCTTCTCCATACAAAGGTAGTTTAGCTTTAGAGAAAGATATGGCATGACAAAAATATCAAGGAGAAACAATTCCAAGAGGGAGATTGGGAACTACTCTATGATTCATGATACAAGGATTTCAAAGGCAAGCTGAGGAAAACATGGTTGGGACCCTACACTATGGAGAAATTCGATGACAATGGTTCAAATTTGATCATAACCATTGATGATGAAGCCATCCCCATGCTTGTCAATGGACATCGGTTGAAGGTCTACAAGAAACCTCTCTCCAAGCGAGAGTTCATCGAAGGTTTCAATAAAACAATGATGGTAGTGAAGCATGTCTTAGCTTCCACTTCACCCACTCACTGAAGAAAAAAAAGAAAAAGAAAAAATAAGGACTCAAGTGCAAACCTCCATGAGGCACTTGAATCCCATCATTGGGTTGAAAACCTCTTCTGAGGCGGCCCAGTGATGTCGGAAAAAAAGAGACGAAGACTAAGATCCCTGGGTGAAAACATCCCTTGGGGGTGCCTAGGGCAAGCAATTAGGGTGAAAACCTCTCTGAGGCGCCCTGGTTGTGTTTTAAAAAAAAAGAAGTAGAAAAAAGAAAAAGGAGAAAGAAAATGATTTTTTTTGTTGCATTGCAGGTTTGCAGGAGGACTATAGGGAGAAGAAGAAGGTGCCAAGGGGACCCTGACATGCATAACAACACCCATCTCATCTTCTCCACACCTTCCTCTATCATCTTTGGCATTTCTTGCACCCCACTATACCTCTTTTTCAAAAACTGTGTTTTCTACAAGAGGCTTTGTGTTTTGTACAAGAGGTTCCTGTAGGAATTACAGAGAGCCAGAAGTGACTACAGAAGGCAGTTGAGGGACAAAGAAGCTTCATGAAGAACCTATAATCCCTCTTACAATCTCCAAACCTTCTTCCCATCGTTTCTCAACCTACATCACACCCCAAGCATCATTTTTCTCCTGTCCAAGAAAAACACAGAAAAACAGTTTTCCAATATAAAAAAAAAAAAAAACAAAAAATGAGAGGAAAAGAACCATCAACCTCACTTGAAGCCTACCTACTACCTCTCCATCTTTATCTACACCTCAAGCATCATCCGCGAGCTCCAAGCACAAGAAGAAGTTGAAGTTTCAAGGGGAGAAGCAGCTACAAGAGCTCCTATAGGAATTCTTGTAGCAGTTGATCCCATAGAAATCCAACACCAACAGCAAGAGAGTGCAAACATGAAGGTTGAAGAGGCAACTAACGCTCAGATCCAGCCAAAGAAGAACCCGCACAAGCACACAACCACACATTAGCAAGCAAAGACAACATGCAAGAAGGGAAATAAAGGCATGCAACAGAGAAAGCCACAACACCTCACAGCAAATACACTCGGATCACAGGTAAGTAACTAAGTCACTCCTCTGTTTGCATTTGTGTAATTAGAAATCATGAAAAATCAATGAGATGGTTGAGGTTGAACAAGGGAAAGGTGGCTAGTTAACTTGGCCACCTTCATCTAGTTGACTCCACTCATCCGAGATGACACCCACACGTGCACACAGTCAACTCCAACACAAGATGCCAAGGACAGGTAGTGGATGAAGTGTGAACTCCGATGCAATAATGAGGGATGATTACGAGGAGGGGCCATGATGACCAAGCAGGTGGGGACCAATGGTCCGAATATGGCCAACATATACCTTGCCAACTCAGCACTCCTCATTGAAAATATCCATAAAGGGTAATAAGTACTCCTCCCCGAGCATTCTCACCACCCTTTCTTTCATTCTCTCCTTATAGCTTAGGTACAACAGTCTCCTTGTGCCCCCATAGCCTCGTAACCACCATCCCCCATTGATTTTCTCCCATATTTTTTCTCTTGGTTTTTTTCTATAGGAGCACCTACAGGTTTTTTACAGGAGCACCTACAGGAAATCTACAGGAGGGATAACAGGCTTCTACAAGAGGGGTAGTGAGTTGTTTTGAAGGGAGAAAACATGGTTTTTAGCACGATTTTTGGTCTGAAGAGGTAGATTTCATGCACACCGCTGTTGAATATCAATATATAAAAAAAGTGGTTTCAATTTGAGGAGGAAATAAGTCTTTAGGAGAGGAGAAAATACATAAAAAAAAATTGCTTATTTAAAAAAAACACAGTCTCCTCTGTTTCTCTGTTTTTCTCAAAATTCTTTGTCTCCACCTCCATATTTGGTTTTCCAAAAGAGTATAGATAATATGACAAGAGGGCTTATGAGAAAGGAGCCCACTAACTCCATTAGGCTCCAAGCACATCCCAAAGTAGTGGACATATTCACAAGAGGAAATTGGATGAAATTTTTTGAGAAATTCTGAGGGTTTAATGAGGAGATTGACCAAGAATTTTCCCTCTCTTTGGTCCCTCACACAAAAACACATGCCATTGTCACCCTTAGAGGTATTTCCATGGAGATAACCCCTGAATTTATCAATAGGGTCACTACCCTTCCTCTTGGGCTACCTTGGAGTAAAGTTGAGAAACCAATTGGTCAGGCTGTCAAGAAGAACTTTTTCCAAAATCATGAAACCGCTGTTGAAGATAAAAATGGCATTAGAAGGGCTAGCATACCATATCCCTGGGATGAGGTTAGCTATCAAATAATCAAATACATTTCCTATGAGGGAAGGTACAACATTGTTTATGGTTATCACTTTAGAATCCTCCAACAATTAAGGTATGGCATGGACACTCCAACACCTCAGAAGCTAAGCATCCCTTACTTCCTCCTACAGTCCCTCATTGACTCCAACACCAAGGTACAAGCAAGAAATTTAGAGCAGCTAGCTCACCATGGCTTAATCAAAATATTAGTAGAGGAAGCCTTCCATACCTTTACACTCCCTATAGCATGGGAAGTTTTCTGAAACATGACAACTGAGGATGACATAAAGGCATTAACCTATGATGCCAGCCCTACTGGTAGTGAGGAGGAAGAATAGCAAGTGGGAGAAGGTGGAGCCAGGGGTGACATAGCAGAATAAGAAAGGAAGGAGGAAGGAACTAAAATAGAGAAGGACAGAGCTAAAGAAACAGATCAAGAATAAACAGAAAAAGAGACAGAAGAAGGAGAAAAAGGTGGAGAGAAGGAAGAACAAGGAGAAGAGTCCCCTGAGACTTTGGAAAGGGAGGTAGAAGCTGCCCTCACTGCCCTCAGTACACCAATCAAGCCAAAGCAAAAAAGGAATAGACAGACCTCCATGTATTTCAGGGCTAGGAAAAGCACAAGAATTAAAATAGGTAAACCTTAGCCCTCTTCAAAAGTGCTAATTACCATTGAAGATTCACCCTCTAGAAAGGGGAAAGAATCTACTTCCAAGACACCTATAACATATGAAAGGGGGACTCCTAGATCTTCCACATGGAAGGAAAAGGCAGTACTACAGGACCTAAAAACAGTCTTACAGGAGGCTCAAACGGTTCTAGAGGAGACACTGTCAAAACTAAAGGAGACCCAAAAACTTGAGAAAAGGATAGAAGGACAGCCATTGGTGAAGGAGGAAGCACAAGAGATACAAGAGCCTAACCCCCAACCTAGTCTTGCCTCTTATTACAACCTACTTGAGGGAGGCAAAATAATTCCACAAAAATTTGTAATCCCACTATTTTTTGAATTGGTGAAAGAAAGAGTGAGAACACACAGGTGGATGCAAATAGCCAAATCCAAAGGATTTGAGGATCTTGGCCATATGGAAAACAAACTCAGGGAAATGGGTAGAGAGTTGAGTGCTCTTAGAGACAGGGAAGCAATTACAAGAAGCCACCTTGAAATTGAAAATGAATTGGTAAGGAGGCAGCTGCAAGAGAAAGAGATCCAGCTGGCATGCATGGCCAGCTTATCCATGGAGGCATTGCAATGCATAACACTAGCCAAGTCCTATGGCCTCTATCTAAAGGATCAATAGTTACAATTCCAAATAAAGACTTTGGCACAAAGAGGCATAATGCCTTTCCAAGACTACAGGCAGTTCATGGATTTGTGTGACCAAAGAACCTCAGAGAATAAAGAAAACATGGCAGAATTGTACTTACACAACATGGCCCTCATAGACATGAATGTGTGGGATCCCAATGCCAAGCTAGGGGACCTACAATTAATGGCCATGGCCTCATGGATGAACCATGAAGAATTGAGGGCAGCAGAAATAAAAATATTGGTGATAAAGGAGAAAATTGAGCCATTAATGACAAGAGCCGAGCCATCAGATCATATGGCACTCATCAGCACACACAACCTGCTTGCCAATGACGCTCATATTGCCCCTAGATATCTCACCAATCAGGCACAAGCCATTGTACATTGTGAGCATATGCAAAGGCTACTTGGGGATGACTTTGTGCATGCATGCATGAGGAGATGGAACACCTTACCACACAGTTTACAGATCAAGGAATATCATTCCCCCATGAGGCTAAAGGAGGCATTGAGAGGAGTGCCACTGTACAAGCACTCCATGCAGAGGCTGAAGGTCAACTAAATTAGCCTCAAACTGAGTCCCCCACTGCTGTTAGGAATGCTGGAAGGTAGAAGAGAACAAGAAGAGGAGGAGTAGTGGAAGGACATAGAAAGGAAGACAGGATTCTATGGTGAAGAAGAACATACCACATCAGAATCCTGGGATGCTAGGGAGACCACCAGGGCCATAAAAGATGAGGAGATTGACTAGGTTGCTCAGAGGATAAGAAACACCTTCAGTAGGGGGGTGATGATGAGCCTCATAAATGGGTAATTATATGGGCTCATTTTACCTCCTAACCTAGTCAAATCAACCATTCTCTTAGCTTATTGTATGATTTTCTGATTATATTTACGCTTATAGAGTGAGTTGAATTAGTTATTGTACCATGTGGTCTAACATGTATTTAATGCAGATTATTAATGGATTTTGAGGTCAAAGTCAAGGATTCAATGGAAAAATGGAAAAAATAACTCGAAGTGGACAGACGAGAGGACTTATATGAGGGAATCCCCCTCATTTATTACTCCTCACTTCGAATTCCCCTTCATTTACCTCGGAGTACAAGCAGCCGAATCATGCACTAGAAAGCAGTCGAGCAAGTGGAGGATGATTGATTATTATCTCGAGTTTTGGGAGCCAAGACTCTCTAATTTTAAGGAAGTTGTTGGTAGCTTCATTTTTATAAGTAGAGAGGCCTAAGGCCTCACTAGGGTCAGATTTTTTCTTATGTAAACTCTGCTCAAACTTCGAGTTTATTATTTTTGTGTCAGTTTCTTGTAATCTTGTTATCGTTTTGAAAATAAAGATGGAATCCTTTTTGAGCTAGCACTGAGTTACCTCAGAGGGCTGAAGCTCTTGGGTTAGGGCCCAATCCAAGCAACCAAGCTCCTCTTTACTTGTATTTGTATGCCTTGTTTCAGTTTGTAGATTAGTTTGTTGTTAGATGTATTTCTCTTATGGTTAAGAATAGGTTGCTTTTGATGATTTAGTAGTTTGCTTCCATTTCTGCTTTCTGTAGAGGGTTAAGTAATGATAAAGAGAAGATTCAAAAGGCTAGCAATATTTCCTTAGCTTCTCTTCCTCCCTCTAGGACCATGATTTGAGGCAAAGACTCTCTTGCTTCCCCAAAAACACAAATTTTCCTCCTTCATAGGACTTCTAGTGTTTGCAGCTTTTTAATAGTCCATCTTTGCTTTGCTTTATATATTCTTCATCATGCTCACTTCTTGATTTGAAATAGTCTTCTTTCATGCTTTCCTTTCCTACAACATTTCTCAGCATTTCCTTTCATCGATCATAGTTTAGACTATTTTGATGCAAAACTCTATTTTTCTAAATGCACTCATTTCATTGTTTGCTTGATCTTATTGGTTGAATGTCAGTTCCTTTGTAGTATAACTCTTCTAGTAGTAGTCTAGCTTATCAGCCATCACATTCTCCATCTAATCCATGCCCTATAGGTCACCCAAACCTCACCTCAATTCTACCTTAGTTTCCTGCATTTTCCATAGAACTTCTTCCTCCCTCCTTAAGCAAACCCAATCATCTTCCTCTCTTCTGGTGATTCATAGTGAACCTTAGGTTCCCTACGCCTCATTCCAACCTTCATCCACCTTTTTCACCCACTATTACACCCTCAAAATAGTGAAAACTGCTCTCAGCCTCCTCTTGTAGGCCTCTTGTAGTTTCCCTGTTTTCCTCCTATAGATTTCTTGTGTCCTCCTGTAGATTTTCCTGTAGGCTTTCTTTTGAAGTCCGAGTGTGGGAAAAGCCTCCAAAAGGGCACTTGAGACCTCCTAGGACCCATCCACACCATCTTACATCCTCTCAAGTCCCAAAATCACCCTTTGACGCCACATATTTGCTGCCACATTCACAGACAATAAATTACATGCATGTCAAATTCACATAAAAATACATAAAAATCCAAAAATATGTTTTTTGCTTATTTATTTCCAGAAATAGCTTAGTTAGATGTTGTTTACTTCCTTGAGTAGTTAATGGCATTCCTTTCATGGTTTTCATAGTGCTTTCTGCAAAAGTAGAATTAGTTGGTTAATTAGGGTTCACTAGGTTTGCTTTACATTTCAGTGTTTCTCCTTTCTGCAGTTATATTAGCATATGTAGAGTAATATTTCTCTCCTTTCATCACATATAGAGCTTCTTCTAGAATCCATAGAAGTTGGCTTGAGCTCCTAGTGATCTTGCGCCGACTGACCAAGTGACAACCTGCAGTGAGAACTAGTACTTGTGCATACAACATCGACGCTTCCAAGTTTGTTACGAATTACCGGGTTCATAAGAGTAAAGTAGGCAGCCCATGCAACATTATTGTTGCAATACTGGTGCTCAACAACAACTAAAAAAATATAAAAAAGGTTATGCCATAATGAATTCGAATACTCTTTTTTTGTAGATTAATTTGCTAAAGATTCATCAAGCGAACCAAGGACCATCGAAGACTCCGCACAGTTTGCCATGTAGAGGTGAAGCTATGATACACCATGAAGACATCCATCACCCATCAGCGTTTTAGCTCGACATGCACTCCAGAAACAACATGAATGTACTAGCACTGTCATTTCAAGTCATGTGATGAGTCATGTCGCCCACATCTCCACTATGGGCTATGTTGTCAATCAATGTGATATAATGTGGAAGTCCAAGAGACCCACTTGTTGAAAAAAGAGTCATGTAAGTCGAAAATTCATGGAAGCCAAATGGTCATGAGGGTAGTCGAACAACCATAAGGGTCAGTTTCACCCTTCACTATAAATACCCCTTCATTTGTACATTGAAGGGAATTTTTCACCTCAGCTCCTCCCACATAGCCAAGAGAGTCTATAATCTTTTCATTGAGGAGTAAGTAGTGGCTCCAACGCCCCGCACTCGGGGTTAGTGATGTATGGTGTAATGATGTGTTTTCGAACTTTCACTTAATTCAAAGGCCTGCTAACAGGCCAACACGTTTTCACACATGTATTGTATCTGTAGTAAGGCTGATCTTTAACACTTGTAATGCATGTTGCTTTAACATGTGTTCTACATCTGAATTGTTTCATTTGTTGTACTGCATAATATATTAATGGAAATGTGTTGTTAGAGTTGTTAGCGTTGTCTTGCCCATGTGGAAATATTTTTGGAATCGATTCAAAGATAGGGAGAGACTACTTATGCCCAATATAAATATTGGAAAATGAACATTGTTGAAAATATTTTATCTCGACTTTTGATGCCCTAATTGGATTCCCTATCTTTAAAGGAATTTTAGCTCCAATAAATAGCTTAAATGGGACCATAGGATATATGGTTAGAAAGGTTATTCTGATACATTTGCAAGTGTATATGGTACTCCCTATATATCCATAAAAATTAGGAGATATGAGATATTTTGTCAAAATGACCTAACCATAGTACAAGCAAGCCCCATTTGGTTACCCCATATTTGAAGGAAATTTTCCTCCAATTACCTAGCTCAAATGTGATCATAGGTATATTATTGGAAATATTATTAACTTTCTAGTGGTATATGACACTCCTTACAATTCCATAAGAATGAGGAGATACAAAATTATTTGCCAAGGTAACCCAACCAAAGTACAAGCAGGTTAACCCAACTAGTTTTGCAAGCCATTAGCTTAAGTGAATGTATCATTAGGGAAATTTTTAGGTCTAAAATTGGCGGACTAAGGAAATTATAAAATAATAGTGTAATAATAAAATAAGATTAGATTACATTATCAAATTTTAGAGGGAAAAAAGAAAGAACTATTTTTTCAACTCATATTTTCATCTTATCTCCTTATGGGTTTACTCAAATTTCAAGCAGAAACACTCATTAGAAGTAGAATTTTATTCCTCATCCAAGAAGTACCAATGTTCCATACTTTTGATGGACCCTTCTATACAAAAAATGAGAAATACGTGAAAAACGTGATTGTAATCATGTTATTTTATGTATTTCTCATTTTTTGTGTAGTAGGGTCCATCTAAAGTATGTAATATGGGTACACCTTGGATGAGGAATTAAATTTTACATCCAACGAGTACTCTCGCTCAAAAGTTTAGTAAAATCTTAGGGGGATATGTTGAAAGTACTAGTTGAAAAAATAGTTTCATTATTTTATTATTTTTAATCTTTTTACTTTTTTACTCCAAAAATTGTGAATCATCCCCCATGGTTGACATCATCATCTTGAATCCTATTGGTTCTTATAAATTTTATTTTGGTTGTACATTTTTCTTAGTAGGCCCATTTTAGACCTCAAAATTCCCCTAATGAAGCACCATGGTTAAAGGAAATATCGATGCATTTTAACATGAACTCATCAAATAATAGATATCAGGTTGCAAGAGTTGAGGAATAACTTTCAGGGTGATTCTTGGAGTCTAAAGGTGAAAGAAAAGTTGTGATTTATGGAATGAATGATACATCTAGGATTTTAAACATTGATTTAGTAAAGCTATAAATACATGGTCGAAGGTAGTTAGGCTTCCTAAATGTTCCTGAAATCTTTTTCAAATAAGTGAGTTTGGAATCTTCACTACAAATTTTGTTTTGGAATATTTCAAACTATGAAACATGGAGGATATAGATATAATATTATCATGTACATGTGGTTCAAATTACAAACCTTGGTTCACTATAATATCATAGATATTATTAGAGGAAAGAAGATATATCTATTTACTCATGGTAAAAATTTCATAACCAAGTTTGCAAAATTGGATATGTGGCATGTGCAAATTTGTTCCTGATAAGACGCAAAAAAAAAACAAGTTTTGGTAGAATTAGGCTTGGTGAAATAAGAAGAAACAAGTATACCTGGTGAAGGTAGAAGAAACTAACATATATGGTGAAGATAAAAGAAACAAGCAAACTTGGTGAAAGAAGAATCAACTAGAAAACAATGTGAATCAACAAGAAATTACATTCGTTCCTATAGATATTTACAGTAGATGGGATTGGTGTCTCATGTAGGTTGGTTCCTAAAATTTAGTAGAGGGGATTGGTTTCTCCTATAGGTTGGTGCCTAAAAAGAAACAAGGGATATTAGTCTCTTGTAGGATGGTGTATAAAAATCAGTAGAGGGGATTAGTGTATCCTATATGTTGGTGGCTACAAAGTAGTAGAAGATATTGATGTAATATTAAATTGGTGACTCTAAGATATTTCATACAAATATCTTTTTGTGGTTTTCTCCCATAATGGTTTCCATGTATATCTTGTGTTACCTATTCAATTTATGAGATTAATTCTTGAGTGGATTTAAGTAAATAATTGTCATTATACTAATTCAATCCACTCACCCCCACCCTCTCTACGTATAATTATGAATCTCAACATACCAAACCCCTTCCTAAGATGAAAGTTTGGAATCTTACCTCTTTCATCTCAATGATAAAACGAAAATATGAGGAAATGTCGGAGATTATAGTAATCCATATCACATCAAGAAGATGGAATATTTAGAGAGTAAGCTACACGAGAATAATTCTTTAGACCTATTGAGACTAATTGAATTACATGAGAAACAAAATAGGTATAGGTAGAAAAATGAATTCGATACAAAATGACATAAAGGATAATCTTAGGGGAATTAGTTTCCTACATTTTATGTATGAAAATTGAGAAGAATTGTAATTAAAGAGATGCTTTAGTTCAGGGGAGAAACCCTTTTCCATTTGTTGGACCAAAGATCACATTGAGAAGGTGGGTGGAATTAGCGTGGCAACAAATTTATAGTTTCATAACATTTCTTTAATAATCAATTATATGACACTATTACATAAACATTTGAACATATTGCTAAGTAGAGATATCATCATCACATCAATATTACATCATAAACATATCAATGATCCATCACATCAACATAAATAGACACAAAATTTTACATGGAAACCCATATGGGATAAAACCACAAATTCTTCTTCTTATTATGCTACAAATAATGGCATATATTTGTGGGCTTTGTCTAGCTGGATGCAACAACACCCAAAATATGAAAGCTACTACTTATAGTAGGCTACAACGTGATTAATGCATCAGCCTTGAAAATTTGCAAGAAATAACTCACTGTAGGCTACAACCTGATTGAGGCACCAACCTCAATGATAAGTAAGCTTCGACCTACTCTAGGCTCTAACTAATTGAGGCACCAACCTTAATAATGAGAGCAAGATCTCTGGCCTTAGGCAACAATCAAGATATATATTCAAGTCCTCTTTGAACAAATATTGTGAAAAGAGAACATGGACCTTTAGGATTTGAATGAATTTTGCAACCAGAGAACGTCACCCCTCCAGGCTGAAATGAATAAATTGACTAGAGAAAAACACCCCTTCTAGATTTGAACGAATACTATGACTAGAGAATGTGGCCCCTTTGATCTTGAATGAACACTGTGAAAAGAGAATACATCTTTCCCAAGTTTGAATGAATACTATGAACAATGAACATAGCCCCTTTGGGCTTCAACAAAGAACATGGCCCTTTTCTCTTTGGATTGTTTACAATAGAAATGCCCCTCGATGTTTAGGTAAGTAATGTAATAAAAGAACAACACCCATCTAGACTCAACCAATCAGTAATGGAAAATCCCTCGACTCAAACTCTTAATATCAACCACCTATCACCCATTCACACCAATAAACCATAAACACCAAACTCATCATCCATTGTATTAATTCATGAGTAATTTGTCGATGATAGAATGATACTCGATCACATGTACTTATAGTTTTCTATGTGGATCTGAGTGCTAGGAGATTTGACCATAGGACCTGGGGCTCAACCAATTTTTAACCAAGTTGACCTAGGGTGATTAGTCCTTTACCACATGTGACCCAACCATGTGACTAGTTCTAGGGTGTAAAATATTTGGTTGCATGATGATTCTAGCATGACATCATCATGTCATGTGCTAGCCTAAGAAGGTGCCATGCCGGAGCCAGAAAAGGTGCCATGTGTTACCCATATTTTTCTCATTACCTAATCAAAATTCCTCAAATTTTCCTGTCATGTGGCAGTACCTAGTGGCACCACATCACCATGTTGACATTAGCTACTAACATTAACTCTTCCAATCGATCTCTACCACATGTCATATTAAACTAACCCTACACTATGAAATCAATACAAACAAGAAATGTTAAAAATGGAATCCAGAAATTCCAGCGATTTGAACCGGCTAAAACGGACTATGGATGAAGGAGAAAATGTAAAAAGAAATTTGCACAATGTCCTTAGAAAAAGAGGAAATTTCTAAATTTTTGAACTAATTTTTAGCACAGGGTCCACGGGACAATCCGAGGTCCATGTCGCAGCTTGGCATTGGGCCACGTGGCCCTGTCTGATCGGATAAATGCGGCTAAGTAAAACGTATTGAAGCTACAATGGGATTCAATCCCAAAACCACACATTCTCAAGGCACAAGTCTACACCATTCGGGCTACACAATGTTACACGTTTTATGAGGGGTACATTACAATTTTATGGAAAAATGTGTATGGTTAAGGCATTCAAAGGAGAGGAGCCCGCCATAACTAGCGGCTCCACTCCCCTCCCTTTGCCACATATGGAAAGGCGCATTGATCCTTCATTTAACCACTCCTCCACGCATACAATATACCATGCCGCATGGAATGGGATCTTGCCACGATATGCAGTCAACGCACCATTCAAACATCCAGCCAGCGCGAAGGTTCTAGAACCATGTAGGGGATCTATTATGGATTGTCAGTGCCACGCACCAAGTCAACACGCTAACTGAGTGCCATGATCTATTATGGATTGTCAGTGCCACGCACCAAGTCAACACGCTAACTGAGTGCCATGGAGATAAGGCTATCGTTAACAAGTCTTCGCGCTAGTCCGCACCACGCCATGTAAAGGAGGGCTCCAATCGAGCGCTATCCACTCCACGTAAGCTTCTAGAGCCAAACATAGCAGCATATCCGTTATATTAAATCCACTCCATTGAATGGAGTATGCCATGGATAAGCTTAGTGCTATGGCTAACAACGACTCCACCATATCGCTCTAAGTATAGCAACTAGTTGACAACGTCCGCGCGAATGGAGTTATCCATGCAACCAAAACTCAGCGTTTAAACTCCGCATTTTTTATGGACTATCCAATCCACATATGTATTAACGCTGCCAGGGGGTATTTCTAAGAAAGGCGACGTTAAAGTCAATGGCTGTGTAATGAGCCACATATAGGCCACGTACACTGGCGGATTAACGCACCATACTATAAACAAAAAATCGTTTCAATGGAGTGCGCCAGGTTTGGAGGGGGAGAGGTTCAATCTTTTAACCTTCACCCCCAATTATAAACTATGTTTTCGCCAGTACGCCATCACACAGAGGGCTTGTTGACAGAGCGCGACAACAATATTTTATTGCAGGTTATTTTCAGAGTTCGGCTACAATTAGTTAGCACTCCGCTAACTTTGGTGAAACTACCAAATCTGGAGGTGAATTTAGCAAAGCAGATAGAGTGGTTGATTCTTGGGAGGTGCAAAGGTCACCAGCTCAGAAAGGGGACGTCGTTATATGTGTTTCACACTGTCTCGATGATCTGAATTCGAATGTTTTGTTACTTTCAACATTTGAGTTGCAAAATTATGAAGGAGTCAATGTCATAGAGAAGCTCAAGACAGTTCAGGAGTACTCATTGAAGAAATCAAATCTAAGGGAGCTTGGATCTGTTTGCAGCAACAACCAGGGATAAACATGGTATTCTAAGCCCATTGGTTCAGTCAATAACCATTGGAGTTGAGTGTTGAACTTGTAAAAGAATTGAGGCCATAATCCCAAAGAGCCAAGTCAAATTGACAAGAGCTCACAGAAACGTAGCCCACGAGAGTTGGGTGAACTCCTAATTAATTTTGTTGTTATGTGGTTGATTATTTGTTGTGTTATTTACTGTTATGTGGTTGATTATTTGTTGCATTTTTTACTGTTATGTGTTTAATATCGGTTTAAACAAATGAACTTAAAGCAATTAATCAGTTAAAGAAAAGCAAAGACATACACCTATCTCAAGTTCTTAATTCTACAAATTGTCAACATAAGCTAGATCCTGAATTTTGTTTAAGTTTTGGAGTGGGAGGTTTTTGTAAGCATAACAAGATTAGCTAAACCCCCATTTCAGATCATCTCCCAAAAGCCTGTACAATGAGTTATGATGTTTTATAAATAGAAAAATGTGGGGTGACCTTTTACATTCCTCTTTGTGACTCTTCACCCACCCACATGACTCTTCAACTACTACATGACTGTTACATTTGATTATCAACACTTGGTCTTTCACTTTTACAACATGTTAAATTACAATCTACACGTACCCATGTGAGACAAAATATGCTTGAGTAAGCCGTGCAAGACATCACTAGGACTCGAACAGCTGTGGGAAAACCAACTCTTCAACATCCTCTTGATGATTGACGGTGGTGAACCGATGCCAAGCTTAGTAGTCCATGATGGTGTCTGTGTAGTCTGTGGAGACATCCTTTTGAAAGAGAACTCTTGCCTCCGTTGCATCCAAGTACACTATTTTGGCACCTTTATCCAACTCATTTGTTAACATGCACATCATACTCTTGAGTGCAGTGGGACCAGCAACATACTGATGCATAGTGTCTGCGTTGATCTCCAAGTGTGCATTGGTGGCTATGTGCATCAACTTTTCGAAGTACATGTTCAGCGCCAGTCAAACTTGGTTCATTGTCTTCGCCTCAATGAGTCTGCTAATAGATGGGATCACATGCATGTGCACAATGACATCCATGCTCATGAACACCCTTTCATGTGACCAATTGTCTTCGCCTCAATGAGTCTGCTAATAGATGGGATCACATGCATGTGCACAATGACATCCATGCTCATGAACACCCTTTCATGTGACCAAAAGCACTTCTCACCCTGTCTGCTCTGTGCCAGCTGTTGGGATGGGTCTATAACCTGTATGGGCGCAGTTTCATTAGTCTGTGCATGTTGTGCCTCCTGATGTACCTGTCCCTATTTCACTTCCTTCTCTCCACTGCACAACTCCTATTCTTCCCTGAGTTTCCACCTCAACTTCTGCAACTCCTTCTTTGTTTCCTCCATCCTCTATTTCCTCCTTGCTTTTGCGCGATTCTCTTGTCATGTTGTCACCTCTTGGCCTCAATCTCTAAAGATTCTTTCATCACAAGTGGATCTGCTTTGAACTTGCAACTTTACTTTCCCTCTGTGTTGTCCATAACCTTCCTCATGCCTTGGTCATGCGTAGGTCTACTACCCCTTATTGCTGCTAATTGCGTTGCTCTTTGTGATGTCGCTGCCATTTCATCTTGATACCCTCGTCTATGAACAAATTGGTTTCTTCATAGATAGGCAAGCTCATAGACACTTTCTCAATTGTATCTCCAATTGCGCTCTCGATGGTGTCCTTTAACTCTGCTCTCTTGGAGGCCATTGTACATGTACTGTTGAGAGGTGGATGAACACCTATGATACTTGGAGACATAGAAACACTCATGGAAAGAAATCTGTCAGTTGAAAACCAAAACAGACTTGAGGATTGACTTGCAACATACCTGTGTGATTGATTGTGAAGATTGTGCATTTCCACCGGGAGTCTGGGACACTGACAGCCAAAAATGTGCAAGGCACAGTTCGGGCTGTCAAGAGGGTTACTAACTGTTGGAACTACGCAATGCACAATCCATCCTAGCTTACTGAGGACTAAAACTACACAATGCGCAGTTTTAGTTAGCAAGAGCATGCAAACCCAACAAATTGCATTACACAGGTTCTAGAGCCAGATGGGCACTTCCTACCAAAATTTCGTAGAGCAAGCCTATGGATCAGTGCTGGCCAATTTTGCGCATTTTCTAGGAGGAGAGAAAATCCTTCACTTCCATAAATGTTCATTGCTAGTCGGGAAAGGCAAGGTACAGGCCAAGGTAGCCTACACCTACTAATGGGCGACTTAAACATGAAAAGTGTGAATGCATGGTGAAGCTGAGTGCGAACAGGAGTGAATGATCATGCATGCAAACAGTGAGTGAAATAATCAGAAAATGGGAAAACAAGCATGTGTGTGAAGTGAGTTTTCACAAGGACGACCATTAGTGCAAAAACAATGTCATGCATGCGACAACAGTGAGATGCAGCGAAAAACTGAAATAATGCTTCTACAATCTAACATACATCAAAACGAAAACAAGTGTTCATTGAAACCAAGCAAAGAACACTTACACAAAGTGAAATACAAAAAGAAACAGAAAAGCAGCAAACGACATGAAAGGTAGACATACCCAAAAAAAGCTGAGCCGAATGTGTCGAAGACTCCTACATGTGATGTGGGATGTCAGAGCTCCAAGATCGATGTGAGAAATGAACTATGTAGCACCGAATAAATGAGTTTTGATAAGATCAAGGTTATAATGTGCATGATAAAAATCTAGGAAAAAATGACACTTGGTCGGAGGTTTCTAAAATGACCTTTGCATGTAACCTCTAGTTGCTAAAAATAGATCCCTAAAATCTAGGGATGCTTTGCCTTTTTCTATTTTGGAGAAAACAAGCCATGCATGAAAATCATGCTTGCTCAGTCCAAGAGGGGACCATTCAACTTGACATCACATGAAACAACCTATAAGTCTGGGGATGACATTTGTACAGATTCTGGGATGAGAAAGGTTGCCTATCCCTCAAGCATTGCACAATTTCTGGGGCTAGCATGTCACTTCCTCCCATAATTGCGCAAATTTTGAGCTGAAGCCCAGTGTTGGGCTAGAATGTACAATTTCTGGAGGGAAGGATGTTTGGTTGGATTGGCAATTCTTTAGCCCAATAGGCAGCCTAGCAAGATTGCACAATTTCTGGAGGGAAGGATGGTTCCCCTCTAGATTTATACAATTTTCAGGGAGAGCATCACAACCAGAAAATTATCTAAGTCCGAAATGACATCCTGTGGGTGGGAGACAAACAATTTGACATGTACAGGCTGGCATACCACTGATTATTAGTTGAAGCCTATGTAACTGATAGTACAAGACACACTGCTAAGGATGGTTGGTAGGAAGGCTCCAAAACAAAGCTAAGGAAAAATTTGGAGGGTGGTTGTAGCCATTACAACACTTGGCGACAAACTGGTAGAACTCCAGCTCTCTAAATGGACCTTGTTTTATGAAAATAAAGTCTAAATCCTCCAGAAGTATTGCTCGATTTTCAGATCATCTTGATTGCCACATTAGCTTGATTGAAATATGTAGCACCTGCCATTCTCTTTGTCGGTCAAAACACATTCCAATCCAAGTCAACATAACTGTTTCAATTGGGGATGAGGGGTATATGATTACACAAGCAATATGATAGTTAGAGTTTAAGTTTCATCTCCGGTGTTGCTTCACTACTAGCAGGCTTGGACAGTACTGTTATAGACATTTTTGGGCACTACAACCCCAATCATAAATGTCCATAAACTGAGGGCTCCTAAGTCCCTAAAAGTGTTGCTTCACTGCCTAAAGGAACAAGGTCAGCTGATTACATCATCTCCCAAAAGTTC
>APFE031211746.1:32349-43989 GCA_000404065.3 Pinus taeda | reverse complement strand
ATGTTTTCTGGAGAATATAAATATATAAAAAAACAATAATAATGAAATTAGGCTTTCATACAAAGCTATTTTGACTTATAATTCACCTATATTATGATAATTTGGGTTTAAGTTCCACATTTTTCAAATAATGAGAAAACTTATCAATAAAGGTTTTCTTTTAAGATGTTTTTCAATTTTGAATTACAATGTGCACAATTTTGAAAAATAATTATGATGATATAATATATATTTATACAAATTAGAAATTCAAAAATGTTCCAAATTTTACAGATGAAACAGTTAAAAAAATAAATTAAATACTTTACCAAGTAATAAAGTTATTAACCGTGAACCTGGTCTTCACTAGATTTTATTACAGTGAATTAATTACATTACATAATTTATTAATTCCTTTCTATGACTAAGTTTTCATATTAATATCGATATAATTACACTACATAATTTATTAATTCCTTTATACGACTAAGTTTTCATATTAATATAAATATAATATTGTTTGGACACTTATGAAAATTTGTCTTTCCATAACATGGGAGAAATAATTTAAAATTCATCCAAAAATCACATAGACACAATTTGGTGTAGCCACTACCGTTTAACCCCGAACTCTAAGTCGATGATAAATCCAGGGTCCTGAGAAGCTCTTGGCTGATGAGTCTATGCTTCCTGGACAGATAATTTGGTGGGCTGAATGTCGTCTGCCCCATCTTTAGAGCCACAATGAAGAAAATGTCTACAGGTAGGGCAATAAGAGTGAGAACGAAGCCATTTGTATACACATGCCATGTGGAAGCCATGGTTGTAGCTCGACAACAATCTCACATCTTCTCCTCCCACGAATTCTGTCAAGCAGATAACACACTGCTGCAAGTTGTGGCATAATAAATTTTCCCTAAATGAGACCAGGGAGAGCTTTTATGGATTTGTCGTCCATGCATGTATTAGCCCGTCTGTTGTCCAATGCCATGACCTCCAAATGTTGTCCCATGGAAGGATTGAAGCCTGCCCCGCCAAGGATATGGCGCCGCAGAACAATGCGAGATAAACTAGATCCTTGTTCGAATCAGCTATTCGATTGTTTAGAAAATTCATGGTGATATAATAACTAGATCTGATCTCTTGAGACGTAGTTATAGACAACATTTTTGAATTTTTATGCTCTGTTCCGAGGATTTATTATCTGATCATGAACGAACCACCTTCACATGGCAACGAATATCCAGTCATGCTTGAAGAAAGCCATCTGCTCAACCTCCTCCCACCCTTATTCATTCAACCTCATCTGTGATCTGTTCTCCAGGCGATAGTAATTGAATTCGATGACCACTGAATCCTCGGCTTGCCCGAGATAGGTGGTGGAGCCCTTGAGGAAGCGTATCAGAAAACCATTGTAAACTTCCACTCTGCAGAAACTCTGGGGTGCCATGTCCTGCAACTTCTTCACATCTAAGATGAAGGGCTTCATTTTCGAGAGCCTGAAAATAACTGTTTTCTCATATAAGAAAAAACTTTTGGACCTGGAATCCCAATAACAGGCGCTGAGAATATCAGAGGACGACAATCTCTGGCACGATGGGGATGTCTTCATGCAGTGTTGAAACCCCACAACAAGGTATCCGATGAACATGAATACATTGTTCTTCAATCCATGGGCCAAAGCGAGCTTGGAAGACACGATGCCTCTGGCCAACATGCATTTTCCTTTCGCACTCCTTGTTTCTTCTAGAGTACTTTCTGTAAATCAGATAAAATATCATGACGGTCCAGCCAAAGATTGAGAACCGCCGGGAGG
Organism: Pinus taeda; assembly: GCA_000404065.3. Taxonomy (NCBI): domain Eukaryota; kingdom Viridiplantae; phylum Streptophyta; class Pinopsida; order Pinales; family Pinaceae; genus Pinus; species Pinus taeda. The sequence goes on along the minus strand of APFE031211746.1, from coordinate 42,194 downwards.
TAAATTGGTGCTCGTCCAACCCGCTCGACCTACTTTGCAGCCTTGAGAAACTTTGAAATACAACTGACAAGGAACTAAATACCGGCCTTTGAGCACTAGTAAACAAATTTTCACCCCATGAGTTGATTTCCTATTACTGTGAAACGTGAAAATTTGAATTTGAGAGAATTTTCTTGGACGCGGGAGTTAGATTGAAAATTTGAATTTGAGAGCATTGCCATCGCATTAATGCACATCGCCTGGCTGCCGCTGGATGAATAAATATTCATTTGGGACCTGTCTTGTCCGCCAGTTCAGTTCGCATGTGGGCCTATCGGGAAAAAGGAAAAAGCCGTGAAAGTGTTCTAGAAAATGTATGACTGTCATATGGACTGTCAAATCAAGCTATGCAATATATATTTTCTTATGTACGTGAACCAGTCACCATAGAGACATTAAATGCCCTATAACAAGCTGGTTGGCTCTTGCTTTTGCGTCTTCTTATGATGGTGGACAAGACTCGCCCAACCCTAAAGGATGTTGCCCTGGAATCATGATATATATTTGTTGTGCCCATATCGTGGGCAATTCCTCTTTCCAACTCTATTGAAATATAAATGCCTCTGACATGCAAGGGGAATAGGGGTTGCCTTGCTGATAACATGCCAAAGTCAACTTTGAGAGAAATATAAATGCAAGGCAACTCTTATTCCCCTAGCATGTCAGACTGCATTTATATTTCAATAGAGTTGGAAATAGGAATTGCCCAATCGTCAACCCTATAGAGGACGCCGCCAATGGCGATTTGTCACATCCACACGTTCCGATTGGCTATGGAAATGACGTTGTAACCTGATCTGCGATTTTTGTGTTTTAATCGAAATGATTCTTCTTCAGATCTTATGCATCATTTAAACTGTACTTTTAATATAGATACAGATTTAGTGAGTTAAAAAAATCTTACAAACACTTAAAGTTTAGAGGTTCTTATGCATCATTAAAATTGTATTTTTATATAGAAATAGATTTAGTGCGTTAAAAAAAAATTTGAAACATCTAAAGTTTGTATATTGAACCATTTAAAATTTTAGAAGTTTTAGTTTCTAATTTGGAACGAAATACTTTAGAAATGACTTAAATTTAAAAATTTTAAATTAAATTTTTTTAGAATATGTTTCGTTACTTTAGAAATGAATTACATTTAAAAAATTTTTAAATTAAATTTATTTTAAGAATATGTTTCGTTTTTAAATTCGAGGAAGGAATATTTTTACATGAAAATTTTGAATATTATAACCTATAATATATACAAAACTAATTTATTAAGAAAATATTTTAGTACAATGAACATGGTAGGTAATAATTTATTTATTTATTCTTAATGACTTTTTTCATCTAATAATATTTCATAAAACATATAAATATATTTTATATAACTATGTTAATTTTGAAATTTAACAACAATGCGTCATAGTTATATAAATGGGAGATTTCAATTTTATGATTGGAATTATAAGGTCATAATCTATGGTTAACCATGGTCTAATTTCGCATTGTGACAAAGATTGTTTTAATATGAAAGTCAACCACGGTCATCCATGGTCTAACATTTCATTTCAAGTTTAGGGTGGATGGAGTGGGATTGACTTTTAAATGAACGAGCAATTAATCATGGTTAATTATGGTCAATGATGGTTAACCATGATTAACCATGGTCTAACATCACATTATGATAAAGATTGTCTCAATATGAAAATCAATCTTGGTCAACCATGGTCCAACATCGAATTAGAAGAAATATTGTCTCAATATGAAAATCAATCAGCGTCAACCATGATCACATTGTGACAAAGATTGTCTCATGGTCCAAAGTCACATTGCGAAAAACAAGGCCAACCATGGTCTAAAGCCCATGGTTCACCATGGTTTACCATGGCTTATAATACCTTGGGTTTATAATATTAATCCCTTGGGTTTATAATCTCTTGGGTTTTTAATATTAATCCCTTGGGTTTATTAGTCCATTGGGTTTATAATATCAACAATGGTCAATAACCATGATTAACCATGGTCAACAATGGTCAATAACCATGGTTACATTATGACAAAGGTTGTCTCATCATCCAACGTCACATTGTGACAAGCATTCTTAGCCATGGTCAATCATGGTCAACAATGTTTTATAGAATCAATCATGGTGAACCATGGTGCAACATCGCATTGTGACAAAAATTGCCTCAACCTTGGTCAACCATGGTCCAACATTGCTTTGTGACAAAGATTTTCTTGATATGAAAATCAATCATGGTCGACCATTGTGTAACATCGCATCGCGAGAAGGGTTGTCTCTCTGAAAATCAACCATTGTCAACTACAGTCAGCACTGTTTATTTTAGGGTTTATAATATTTATCTTAGGGTTTATATACCTTGTGTTTATAATATTAATACATTGGGTTTAATATTGTTCCCTTGGGTTCATAATCCATTGGGGGTTTAATATTAATCCCTTGGGTTATTAATGTAAGGGTCCATATTCCTAGGGTTTAATATTATTCCCTTGGGTTTAATATTATTTCCTTGGGTTTATAATCCCTTGGGTTTTCACTATTAATCCCTTAGGTTTATAATATCAACCATGGTCAACCATAGTCCAACGTTACATTATTACAACCATTTCCTCAATATGAAAACCAACCATGTTCAGCCATGGTTCAATGTCACATTGTGACAAAGATTGTCTCCATATGAAAAGCCATCATGGTTAAGCATGGTTAAGCATGGTAAACCCTATAGATTAACACAAAAAACCCAAGGCTTATAAACCTAAGGGAATATAATTAAACCCTAGGAATATGGACCCTTAGATTAATAAACCCAAGGGATAAAAATTATAAACCCAAGATATATAAACCAAAAGATAAATATTATAAACACTAAAATAAGCATGGTTAACCATGGTTGATTTTCATATTAAGATGATGCCTGTCACAATAGAATGTCGGATCATGGTTTACCATGCTTGACCATGATTGGTATCCATATCGAGACAATGTTTTTGTCAATGTGATGTTCAATCTTTATCACAATGCGATGTTGGAACATTGTTGACCATTGTCCCGTGGGTTTTATATTATTCCCTTGGGTTCATAATCCCTTGTGTTTTAATTATTAATTCCTTAGGTTTATTATTCCCATGGGTTTATAATATCAATCATGGTAAACCATGGTCAATCATAGCCAACAATTTTCAACCATGGTCGAATGTTGCATAATTAACCATGTTTATTTTAGGGTTTATAATATTTATCTTAGGGTTTATATACCTTGGGTTTATACTATTTATCCTTTGGGTTTATAGTCCCTTGGTTTTTTAGCATTACTCACTTTTGTTTTTAGTATTAATCGTTTGGGTTTATAATATTTCTCTTAGGATTTATATACCTTGGTTTTATAATAGCAATCCCTTGGGTTTAATATTATTACCTTGGGGTTTTAGAATTAATCCTTTGGGTTTATAATGTGAAAATCAACCATGATCAACCATGTTCCAATGTCACATTGTGTCAAACATGGTCTCAATATCTAAACCAACCACGGTCAACCATGCTGAATCAAAGTCAACCATGGTGAATAACCATGGTCACTTATGACAAAGATTGTTTCTTCGTCCAACATGAGATTGTGACAACCATCATCATCCATGGTCAACCATGGCCAACCATTTTCCAACATTACATTGTCCCAAATTTTATCTCAATATGAAGATAAATCATGGTCAACTATAGTCGAACATCACATTGTGACAAAGATTATGTCAATATGAAAATCAGTCTTAGTCAACCATGGTTAACCATGTTTATGTTAAGGTCTTATATACCTTGGGTTTATAAAATTTATCTCTTGTCACACTGCGACAATCCCTTGTCACATTGTTTCAATATTAAAATCAATCATGGTCAATAATGACAATGGTTGAATGTCACATTGTGACAAATATTGTCTCAATATGAAAAACATCCGTGGTCAACCATGGTCCAACGTCGCATTATGACAAAGATTGTCTCAATACAAAAATCAACCATGGTCAACCATGGTCAATCATAGTTAACTATGGTCAACCATTGTCAATAATCATGGTCACATTGTGATAAAGATTATCTGCTTGTCCAATGTCACATTGTGACAACTATGGTCATCCATGGTCAATAATGGTCCAATGTCACACTGTGACAAAGATTGTCTCAATATGAAAACAAAACATGGTCAACCATGGTCAGCCAAGTTTATTTTAGGATTTGTATATCTTAGGTTTATAATATTAATCTATTGGGTTTAATATTATTCCCTTGGGTTTTTGTATTAATCCTTTAAAATATCAATCGTTTAGGTTTATTAATAAAAGGGACCATATTCCTAGGGTATAATATTATTCGCATGATTTACAATATTAATCCTAGGGTTTAATATAAATCCCATGGATTTAATATTATTCCCTCGAGTTTCTAATCCCTTCGGGTTTTAGTATTACTCCTATGGTCAACCATGGCTAACCATGGTCCAACGTCGCATTTGACAAAGATTGTCTCCATATGAATAATCGTGGTCAACCATGATCCAATGTCTCTTTATGACAAAGATTGTGTCAATATGAAATCATCCATGGTCACCCATGATCAACCATGTTTATTTTCGTGTTTACACTATTTCTCTTAGGGTTTACAAAGATTGTCTCTTGGTCCAACGTCACATTCTGACAACCATGGTCGTTCATGGTCAACCATGGTCCAACATCGCATTCTAACAAAGATTGTCTCAATATGAAAATCAGTTGTGGTCAACTATGGTTTAATGTTGCGTTGTGACTTGGATTGTATCAATGTGAAAATCAACCATGGACAACCAACCATGTTCCAATATTGCATTTTGACAAAGGTTGTCATAATATGAAAATCATCCATGGTCAATAGTCATGGTCACATTGTGACAATGATAATCTCTTGGTCCAACATCACATTGTGACAACCATGGTCATCCATCATAAAACATGGCCCAACATTGCATTGTGACAAAGATTGGATCATTATGAAAATCAACCCTGATCAACCATTGTCCAACATCGAATTGCAGCAAAGGTTCTCTCAATATGAAAATCAATCATGGTCAACCATAGTCCAATGTCGCATTGTGACAAATATTGTGTCAATATGAAAATGAATAGTGGTCGACGATAGTCAACCATGCTTATTTTAGGGTTTTTATACCTTGAGTTTAAAATATTTATCCCTTGGGTTTAATATTATTCCCTTGGGTTTATAATTCCTTGGTTTTTTAGTATTAATCCCTTGCATTTATAATCCCTTGTGTTTTTAATATTAATCCCTTGGGTTTATAATACCAATCCCTTGGGTTTAATATTAATGATTGATTTATTAGATTATATATATATATAAGATATATATTATATATATATAATACAAATATATATATATATATAAATATATATATATATATATATATACAAATTTATTTTAACAATATATTATAAATAGATAGTTGAAATTGAAATTATATTTAATTGTGAATTTGAAATATTTTATTTGTAAAATATGTTTTTACATTAAATTTGTTGGTTTTATTAATATTTGTCTTTTTATTAATATATTTTAAAATAAGCATATTGATCCTGCTTACAGCCTTGAGTATAGAATCAGAATTATGAGATCTAATTAACAAATGCTTTCAAAATAAAATCCCTACGTCTAGATTTATCCTATGATGTTTTAAAAAACTTGCTTCCATGTGGTGGTGGGCCCTTGCCACTCCCGAAATAAGTTTAAATTAATACAATACTCTTTTAAAAATCAAAATCACATTAATGCTTACAGCAGATTGAGTGTAGAATCAGAATTTTCTGTTATGGTTCAACAATCATGCATTTAAACAAACTACATCAAAGCTTCCATTGTATTCATAGCGTAAACAATATTACATACAATCCTTATGATTTCTACCTCTCCCAGCCCCCCAAACTACATGTAGAGCATCAACTTTTATAAGGTGCAGCTAATGGAAACAAAGAATAACCAAAAACTCAGAAAAAGCAAATACAACAATAAAAAAATAATATGCAATCTTCTAGAGAGTCTTCAAATGGATGATGGTTGGGTTCATCCTAATCATGGAATAGATGGAGGAACTAATTCCATTTTTAACACAAAGAAAACTCATCAAATTTGTTTTCCTCCACGTGGACTGAGAACCATTCACAACCAAACCCAAATTGTTCAGCGATTTTGTACTTACGTAGAGAATTATGGCACTGATTCTGGGTTACATGAATGAGGGTATTTTGAACAAGATCCACGTCTCATAATCTCGAGATTATTTCTCACTTGATCACAAATTGAGATTTTAACTTGTAGCAACTTAGTTTAATTGACTCATGAAAATTTTCAGATGGAACCCTGCAAAAAATGAACTAAGGGAAAATTGTCGTTACTAAATCATAGAAAATTCATCTCTAATCATAGAAAATATAAGAAAACTAATGCTAATGAACCACAAGGTGTAAGATGTGATTTGGCGGCAAGTTGAGGAATTATGGTATGAAATGAGTGTAAACATATAGGAATTTAGGGTATGAATAATGGTATTTGTACGGTGGAAAAATGGGCATATTCGAGGCCCAAGATCCCCCCATGCTCGTCCAACCCGCTCGACCTACTTTGCAGCCTTGAGAAACCTGGAAATACGCCTCACAAGGAACTGAATACCGGCCTTTGAGCACCGGCAAACAAATTTTCGCTCCATGAGTTGATTTCCCTATTACTATGAAACGTGAAAATTTGAATTTGAGAGCATTCTCTTGGACGCGGGAGTTAGCTTGAAAATTTGAATTTGAGAACATCGCCATCGCATTAATGCACATCGCCTCGCTGTAGCTCGATGAATAAATATTCATTTGGGGCCTCTCTTGTCCACTAGTTCGGTTCGCATGCGGGGCTACCGAGAAAAAGGAGAAAACCATAAAGGTGTTCCGAAAAATATATGACCATCATATAGACTGTCAAATCAAGCTATGCAATATGTATGTGCTTATGTGAGCTAGTCACCAGAGAAGCATTAAATGCCCTATAGCAACGTGGTTAGCTCTGGCAAGCCATATTTCCGAGGCTATCAGGTCATAAATGAACGGCGAGTGTATATGCCCACCGTTCGATTTTGCTAAGGCCAAAATCAAAACGATGGGCATATACACCCGCCGTTCATTTATGGTCCGATAGCATACGATTTATTGACGGCCGTTAGCTCTTGCCAACCGACATTGCCACCTGAGGTACGATGCTCTGATAGATAAGACATGAGGTAATGAGACGTTTAATGCTTTACTACCTTCCCGTCCCCGCCCATGGTTTAAATGTCCCCACCTATCCCATGTTAAGCTTTTTATTTCTTTATCTATATTTTGTCTAGAAATCAATTCACATTGTTAGCAAATTAATCCACATCACATATTTAGTTTGACTCATTGGTAGATTGTGACTAGAATTAGCACTAACCATTATAACGTTGATCATAGACACATCAGCTATCAAGGCATGGAATCTTAATTTATTTACCTATTTTACAATGATATCATGACTATAATGCGTTCCTATATATAAGCTATCTACCCATGACCAATACATCAAAATTTAGGGCTTTCTCCAATACTAAACACGTCTACATACATTGTGACTAAACATATCACGTTGGGGTTAAGTCACCTCGGTGGAGTTAAGAGGATGAGTATGGAGGAACTTTCCAGAGACTCACATCTGTTATACACTTTGAACCTCGATATTTGGATGAGATCAATAACCCTCCAACAAACGGCCGCGCTTATCTCGATTGCAGGTCGCTCAAGCTCCTTGACGTGGCCAGTGGGCCCCCGACATCTCCGTGGCCAGTGGCCCCCCTACATCCCGTCGATAGAAAATCTCACTGTTGAAGTCGGAAAATGTCGATAGAGCTTATCTCGATTGCAGGTCGCTCAAGCTCCTTGACGTGGCCAGTGGGCCCCCGACATCTCCGTGGCCAGTGGCCCCCCTACATCCCGTCGATAGAAAATCTCACTGTTGAAGTCGGAAAATGTCGATAGAGCTTATCTCGATTGCAGGTCGCTCAAGCTCCTTGACGTGGCCAGTGGGCCCCCGACATCTCCGTGGCCAGTGGCCCCCCTACATCCCGTCGATAGAAAATCTCACTGTTGAAGTCGGAAAATGTCGATAGAAAGACTCAATGTTGAAGTCGGCGAAACCTGACGAATACCATCACTGACATGTCTTTTCACTGTACTTACACGGTTCAATGTAGGGATTGGATTGATGATATTGTACCCGCCAATTACACCTTGCAGCTCATCCGGATTGATATATGGATGCTAAATGCCATAAACAATCTTGATGGATGCCATATGTACGTATGCCCCTTGCTCAATTTGAATTTTAAATTTTGAATTTGCCCACCTGCCAGGTCTGTCATTTCGGGTTGTACTTCGAAAGAAAAATTAAATCCCATTGCAAGTCACGGAGTAGGAGACGCTACAAAGGCACCGTGGCAGAAAAAGTCATGGCTGCCACTCTCATTCCCAATAGAAAGGGTATTAGATATAACAGAGCGGACTCCTTGTGGCTTCAGTCCCACTTAGATTTCTTTGCAATTTTTTTAGGGGAGGAGAGCGCAGGTTTCTTTGCAATTTTTTTTAGCAGAGGCGAGCGCACGTGGAATTATTGTGGATCATGTAACTGTGAAGAGTAGGGATTGGAATCCTCCAAAACCCAGTGGTGGAAATGGTGCAACTTTTCATCTGTGGAGAAAATGCATTAGCCGGAAATCTAATTACTGGAGGACTTGAAAAGAAGTGTTCGAAGTATGATAATGGCCGACTGGGTTGATAAGGACCACCGTTTCTGCAATCTTCTCACTGCCTCCATCAATTACCAGGGTTTGGCCGAGACCACTCTGCTTCTGCTGCTGCTTTCACCTCCGCTACTTACCTAGTTTTGGTTGAGACTGCTCTGCCTTAGTTTTTTATTTTTATAGGCGAGTGTGATATATTCAGACACCGGGCAAACGCATGCTACAAAAGTCTTGCCAAATACTGTAAATCAGTGAGGTGCTGTGGCATATTTTCACACGTTGTCTGCTCTATCTATGTCAATAATTGACTAAACTCTGGGATTATTGGTTTACATTTGAAATTAATTTATATCTGTTTTTTATTTGATTTTGTTCGAAAGAATTTGGCGCCCACCTGGTGAATCTATAAATAGTAGAGTTTTGTCCAATCCGTTAAGATCGACAGGTAGATTGTATACAACGATTTTTAATTGATTTAGTTTGACATAGTTTCTCATTGGAACAATATAAATGTGATGCAATTTGACGTTAGAGCTTTTGAACCAAAAAAAAATTAATATTGACATTTTTATTCACTTTAAATTGAATTGGATAAAAATAGTATCTAATTTGGAATTAGAATTTTTGGGCCCAAAGATATTTTTATAATTGATAATGATGAACATTTTTGGTCAAGGGCTAACGAGCTTGCTATTAGGTAGTAAATGTCTGTTTAGCTGCAAGCTCAATAGCCATATAACTTTCAGTGGGAATGGAGTGTTCGGAAAGCACCGCTGGTAAATAGCTATCGAGCTTGCAGCTAAGCGGGCATTTAATGCCCATAACAAGCTTGTTAGCCCTTTCCGACATCTTTAAAAACAACTTTTAATAAAGTGATATTGATTTATTTGATTGAAAGCTCATTTTACAATGCATGTATAATGTAGTTATTTTTTATTATTTTAATGGAATTAGACTTCACAA
>APFE031211746.1:2373-32004 GCA_000404065.3 Pinus taeda | reverse complement strand
TAAAAAATAAAAATGATTATGTAAATTTTAATTTTGTAAGTTGTTATTATATAGTTGGATGTTACTTTTGGGTCAAATAGGTATAAAAATATGGATGTTATTTTTGGGTTAAATAGGTATAAAAATATGGTGGAATATGAAGCAGACTATTTTATATGATTTTATAACCATTTCAAAATCTATCTTTACTAATTTCAAAAAGACATCAACAATTCTATAATCAATGTATATCATCTCACCATCCAAAAAGAAAAAATGGTCTATCTCAAAAATATCATAAATGTGTAATCATAGTTGGAAGCAAAAATTTGGTTAATAGGAGGTGATTTAATTTTAATAAAATCATTATAGTGAAAGAAAAGGAGGATTACGTAGATTGGTTGAGGAATCACAAAATTCCAAAGAATTGATTGAAGAGCTAAAAATGGTAAATATAAAACACCAAATGGAAACTATGCTTGGATCATATAAATGTTAACTAAACTATTCAATGGGTGCAACTGGAGCAAGTGGAAGACGCAATGGATGGTGTTAGGGAAGTTGTTAGTACGGTGCCTACGCATGGGTGTAGGGTACTCAGTGTGGAAGAAAGTGTAACTAGGTTCGGTCATCATAAATGTAATTTTGATCTTTCTAGTTGTAAAGAAAAAGAAATATTATTTTTGTTACTTATAACAATGAGTTTCTTGCTCATTGATTAGGTCGAACACATAGTTAAGTGCTTCTAGGAAGTCAAAGAGTCTATGTATTTATTAGAGACCCTTATGGGCTTGTTACACTATGTAATAATATGTATTAGATTCATAAGAAGACCTCCAAGCAAATTCATAAGTCTCCTTCAAGCATTGGCACCATCAAAAGAAGCAATCTGAATTATATAGAGAAAGTCGGTTTCAAGTCTTCATGTTGGCCTCAAGTTAGCCTAAAAGAGGGAGACAGACACCTATATAAGGAGCCATTCGACCTCCTCAAATTTTTATCACATCGTCTTTGAAATTAGCAAGAAAGAGAACGAAAAAAGAGTATAGAGAAGTCAAGGAAAGAGGTCTCTATGTGCAACGAAGAAGGAAGGTAGTAAAGCGAGTTTTTAGGAACTGTTTTAGTGCTAATTGTAGTCACACGTGCGATGGAAGGAAGGCTATTGTGTTGTCATATCAAGCTCTCTTATTGCAATCACAAAGGAGAAGTGTTTGGGCTAGAAAAGAGTGCCTATAAGGCCTCTCATTCAAGCGATAAATAAGGCTACACAAGTGAAGGAAGAAGAAGGAATCTAACATATTTTTTGTGAAGGTATCCCCTCAAATGTGTGAAGAATTAGGATTGTATTGTTGTTGCTCTAAGTCTGCAATCTTCGTGAAGAAAATAAGGCTCGGTTAGGAGTTGACAAGTTCATCTTCTTAAGTTAGAAAGGCTCCATCTCAAGCGAAGGAAGAAAAAGGACAAGGATCACTCTAGGGCATACCATCTAGGGTTTCTACAGCTGTCAGAAGAAGAAGAACAAAGTGTTGGAAGGAGGAAGACGAAGTACTGAAAGAGGGAGGACGAAGTGTTGCAAGAGGAAGTGATCTTGAAAGGGCTTGACTTGTGCATGGAGGATCTTCTTGTCAAGGGTCTATGGTTTAGCATTGATCAATATAAGCTTCAATAAGGGAAATTTACGTAAGGGTTTTCCTCTTTAAGAGAGAGAGGCTTTTCTCTGGAAGAGGGTCAACATCTTGCGTTCTTGATTCTTGTGTTTTGGTAGAAATTTGATGAAGTAAACATAAACACTAATAAGAAGAAGAAGAAGATCAAGCTAACAAAGATAAACTAGAAAAGTGCTTCAGAAATTGCTATCAAGTCTAGAAGAATCCTGCTATACATAATTGCCCTTGGTTCTTCAACAATCAGGAATTGTAGACCCAACTCGAGCCCTTCCCAATGTGTTTATCAGTGCTTAATCTCCTGGCTCAACCATATTTCTACACTAAAACTATTTCCTCATGTCAGCAAGGTCGGATCCAGTCAATAGCAATAAGATCGATTCGACAGGTAAATGTTTTTAACCAATAGTAATATGGTATCTATGAGGGACATGGTTGAGTTGGAGCCCAATCCATTAGATATTCATTCAATCTAGAGGCTGGAGCTCAATAAGAAAATTTTGGAAAGATTGAAACCACCGACAACCTCTCCACCTGCTAATAGGCACAAGCTACTAATGATTCCGACGATGTGAGGGTTGACAACTAAGCACATCAACAAAGCGAGAGGTGATGTGGCACTGATATTGAGTCAAAGCAGAAACCATAGTGCAAAAGCAATGCCTTTTTTGTGATCTGTTACAGAAAGGAGTCTGGCCTTGTCTAAACAACTAGTAAGTGATCTAGATTGCTCTCTCGTTGATGTAGTAGCTTTGGAAGAAATAGATTTTACTAGAGGGTTAGAGGACATAATGAAGAGTTGTAGGCGTAGGGTGACCAGTGGAGGTTATCTGTTGGGAAGATTTGGATTATAGGACATTGGAGGCATAGGGGTATTGCAAAGGAAGGAGGGATCCTCTCAAGTACTACCTAGAACCCTTGGAGTTGGAGATTGTAATGAAGAAGGGGAAAGATCGAACCCTAAAGAAGTAGGTGCCATAATTTGGGGAAGTTTAATGGTAGGAGAAGGTAGGCAAGGTATAAGAAAATCCACTCAAGAAAGATAAAGGGAGGAACATGATCAAGAAAGGGAGAGGGAGAGTAGGAACTTGTAATCTTAAATTGGGAGGAATCCCCAAGAGTCCAATTGGGACTGAACCACAAATTCAGGCCACTCGGAGCTAGGAATGAAAGGCAACATTGTATCGTTGGAGTTGGGGGTCTTGGGAGGTGATGCTCCGCAATTTGGAGGAAATCTTGGAGACAATATGCAATTTTATGCTGGTCGAACACATGAAGTAGAGGAAAAACCTACAAGATAGGATGGAGAAATTCCATTACAAACTATTTCTAAGAGAAAAAAGGGTAAATAAATCATGTGCAAGTTAAAGGATAACAATTTGTTTATAAGAGTAGGAATGAAACTTGACATAGTAATAGAAGATTATCAACACACTCTAGTTGGATGCGCAAAAGGGAAGTACTTCATGACTATGGAAATTAGTGACTGGGTGAAGCATAACTGGGACAATTCCTCGGCTGGTGAATCAAAACTGATGGTTCTCACTCGAGGTTGGGTCGCACTTCGATTCAAGAATGTTGAAGATGCGACCTCGGTCTTAGCAAGAAATTGGAACATCACATCCTCATCCTTGTTACTTAAAATACATACTCTGTTATTTGATGGAAATAAAGAAAAGTTGAAGGAATTACCAGTTTGGGCAAGATTACCTACACTCCCACCTTTACTGTGGACTGAGGATGTCTTTAAGGCGATAGGAGGGGAAATTGGGGAATTATTGGAGGTAGATATGTCATTCTTGTCCAACAGAACTAGAAGGGTAGCCAGAATATTGGTGAGGTTAGATCTGAGGGATGGTCTTTTCGGAAGTTTGAAAATTTATTTTAAGGGGTAGTCACATTTGCAAAATTTGGACTATGAAGAGTTATCATTTCGATGCTAGCATTTTCATAAACTTGGGCACATTGTAATGGATTTCCCATTGGGATTTAGAGAAAAAACGAGACAAAACCAGGAAGGATTTGAGATGGTAGGAGGATGGGGTGTTGGTAACGACATCAGACAAAGGGCATCAGAACATAGGGTTCCTCCCACGGCTGCTCAAGAGGACAAGAGGGAAACTTGGTGTTGGATGTGTGTCATATTCTTTCCACAACTAGCCCCACACACTTGTATTTACCTACCTATGGTTTTGTGAATGGATTTCACACATGCTTTTTGGCATGATGGTTTTCTGCCCATAGTATTTTGTAGATTTGGTCAAGGGAACTATGGTTATGTTCTAATCCAATGTTAATGGATTTGGGTTTATGGATGCTTCAGCATGTATATATATGTATTGTAACAATGAAAGGAATATAATGAAAAATTAATCTAGTTGTCCCGATTTTTGGATCCAGAGGAAAATCTATGTGTATGTATGTTTTATGTTTTATGCTCTCGCCATTATTTATTTTTTGTCTTTAAGAATTTGTTTGCAAGTAATTTCTGTACAGGGTTAAAACCTACATTTCATATCAGAGTTGTTTTGAATTCAAGGGGATGCCTTTTCCTACTAAGGGGTTCTTCTCTGGGCTATGGTAGACACTATTCAATGGGAGATCTACGAGGTTGATTCGCGGTGAAAGAAGATGACGAGCAATGGAAAGATAACAATTAAGAAATTTAATGGTCAAAGTTTTGAGTTGTGGAAACTGAAGATGAACGATCTGCTGGTGGATAAATAACAATGGATCATAATAGATCTGGGTACTAAACCAACAACAATGTTATATGAAGACTGGACAAAGTTGGATCAGAAAGCTAAGAGCACAATACGGTTGTGTATCTTAGATTCAGTCTTGTTGAATGTATTAGGGGAAACTATGATGAAGGCTTTGTGTGAGAAGTTAAGGACTTTGTACCAATCTAATTTTGTGGTGAACAAACTATTCCTAGAGAAAAAATTTTATAACTTGAGGATGAAAGATGCAGACTAGGTGACAGAGCATCTGAACGCCTTTAATACTACGGTAAGTCAATTGTTATTTGTTTATATTGAAGCCTACATTAGGTATTGTAGCACTACTATTGGTGCGGGTAGTTTGGATTGGAACTTTGTACCAGCTTTTGCGTAGTACTATTATTGATGGGTGCAACAGTTCTATGGTTCTTGAATGTGGATAAAAAAACATTGTGATCTCTCGAGAAAAAACCATGCTATGGCATTAAAGGCTTGGACATACTATATGGAAGGACCTTCTAATACTTCATGGTAATGGTATAGTAGAAGGTATGTTAATTTCTCTCTAGATTTCAATTTTAATGAACATTGTGTGTATGGGAAGCAGAATCGGGTGAGTTTCCCCTTTGGTGCTAAGAGTGAAAAAGGGATATTAGAGCTTGTGCAAAGTTATGTGTATGGACATGTGTTGGTTCCATCACTAGGTAAGTATGTGTACTATGTATCATTTATATATTACTTCTGAAAGAATACATGGATATATTTCCTCAAGAAGAAATATGAAGTCTTTGAAAGGTTTACAGAATTCAAGGCTCTGGTGGAAAACCATACATAGAAGAAGATAAAGGTGTTGAGGATAGATAGCGGCGGAGAGTTCTGCAATAAGGAATTTGAAGAATTAGGTAAGAAGTGTGGTATAACACGACAAAAGAATTCTCCATACACACCTCATAAAAGCGAAGTTGCAGAAAGAATGAACGAGACATTGATGGAAAAGGCAAGAAGCATGCCCAGTGGTGTTGGGTTAGGACAAGAATTATGGGCAGAGGCAGTGGAGACTGCATGTTACCTGGTTAATAGATCACCTTCATCATCGTTGGGGGATAAGTCTCCACAAGAGGTATGGACTTGTAAGAAACTATCTCTTTCACATCTTAGGGTATTTGGCTATGATGCATATGTACATGTTCCAAAGGAGAAAAGAACTAAGTTAGATGGTAAATCTGAAAGGTGCAACTTTATTGGGTATAAGGATGGTATAAAAGGTCATAATCTTTGGAACCCAGAAACAAAGAACATGGTGTACAACTGTGATGTGGTGTTTAGAGAGGTGAGAGATGTTATTAAACATGAAGTCCTAGCAAAGGAACTTGAGAATATAGAGTTTGAGCTAAAGGAGGAAGAGTAAGACTCTAAAACAGGAGAGGAATTAGAAAATGAAGAGCAACAAACTCCAACTATGAGAAGATCAGTTCAAGAAAGAAGGTAGCCAAAAAGGTATAGTCCAACTGCTTTCTGTTCAAATTTTGCTTTATCTATTAGTGATGATGATCCTAGAACTGTCATGGAAGCAGTACATTCAGAGGATGGAAAACACTAGAAAGAGGCCATGGTTGATGAAATGGAATCTTTGCAAAAAAATGTCGCTTGGGATATGGTGGGGTTTCTGTCTGGAAGGAAACCCATTGGCAAAAAATGGTTATTTAAGAAGAAGATGATTGCAGTCAGTGGCCTAATATATGCATTGGTTTGTACTAGACCAACATTGCACATGCAATGGGAGTATTGAACAAGTTTATGTCAAAACTAGGGAAGGATCATTGGATAATAGTGAAGTGGATTTTCATGTATTTGTGTGCCACTAGTGATTATGTTCTATGCAACTAAGGAAGACCAAGATTAGATAGAGTTTTGGACATTCGTGCCTTTGTTGATGCAGGTTGGGTTGGAGATCTAGGTCAAAGAAGATCTACAAATGGGTATGTGTTTAACCTATTTAGAGTTGTTATCAGTTGGATGAGTAAGAAATAGTTTGTAGTGTCAGTTTCAACTATAGAGGCAGAATACATGGAAACCACTCATGTAAGCAAGGAAGCAGTTTGGTTACAGAGATTGTGTTCAAGTACGGGGTTAGTACAACAAGTTATAAGATATACTATGACAGCCAAAGTGAAATTTTCTTGGCAAAGAACCCTACTTATTATTCACAGAAAAAGCACATTGATGTTCAGTATCACTTTACAAGGGATATAGTCCAGAACAAAAAGGTGGACACTGAATAATATTGCAAATGGATTGACAAAATATGTGAGCACTGAAAAGTACTCTTGGTGTAGAGAAACAATGGGCATTGTAGGGCAAGACTAATGACTAAGGTTTCATGTGACCCCCTGTGTGGAAAAGAAAACAACAAGTAGGAAATTGTTGGGTGGGTTCACAAATTGTATCCCAAGCTATAAGTGCCCATTTTTTTTCAAGTTTAACTTCTCCCCATAAAACATTCCTTTGAAAATTCCTAATATTTTTATGATGATTTTGGGTGTTGCTAAGGTTTATAAAAAAATATAATGGAATAGCCTAAAACACTAATTTGAGTAGAAGAAGTCTTCCCACATATTAGATCTAAATGTCGAGCTTGATAGTTTGCCTTCAAGTATACTTATGAGTTCCTCCCAACCAAAGTATATAAGTGAGCCTTTAATTACAGGAGACCCTAGATATTCGAACAAAATTGAAATACCCTTGGATTTGAATGGTTATGGAAATATGAGTTTAAACAACATACCGTTGTGTTGAAGAAAAAAATTGGGACTTACTAAATTTAATTTCAATGCCTAGAGTGGCTTTGAAATTTTGTAGAATGAGCTTAAGTGCTTTGGATTCTCTAGTAGATGGGTGGTCTAACATATGAGTTTCATCTATAAATTATTGATGTATAGTAGGTAAATCAATATTATAAATATTGAGGCCCTTCATTTTACCGTTCTTGACTAAATGTTTTAGAAACTATCCTGACCCTTAAACCATTAAAAGAAATAGAAAAGGGGAGAGAGGGCCTCCTTGTCTTATTCCTCTAAATGGGGTAAATGTTTGTGAGGGAGTTCCATTGATAGCTATAGCAAAGAAGGCTTTGGAAATAAGGGCTAGGATCTTGTGAACCTATTTTTGAGCAAATCCATAGGCTAGAAGTAAGTGAAACATATTTCTAGTTCAATTCATAATTTTTTTTATAGAGGTATTAATTTATCAGTATACCAAGCTTCTTGGTGATCTTTGGAGAGTAAATTAAGTCACGCGCAAAAAGGATTCCATCAAGAAATTGTGTACTGTCAAGATATCCATTTGTTTTAGGGAGATGATTTTGAGAAGAATAGGCTTATGTCTGTTAGTTATTAGTTTTGAGAGAAATTTATATATTATATTACAGAGTTATCTGGGCCTAAATAATCGCAAGGATTCACCTTTTTTATCTTTTGGGGCTCACACTATAAATGTAATGTTTAAGGCAGAGTAGATTGAGGTTGTTCTCCACAGGTTTTCCAGTAGTTCCCATATGTCTTCTCAAATTATTGGCCAACAAGCCTAGAACAAATCAATTATAAATCCGTTAAGTCTTGGCAATTTTCATTTACTCATTTCCATTACTACTTGTTAGACCTATGTTTTTGAGATTTTGTAGAGCTAGAAAGTGTTTTGTTTGCATGTTATAAAAGTTGGAATGTGTGGTCCAATCTTTCTTATGGTAGGATGCCTATCTAGAGCTAGATTAGTTAGCAATTATTTGTTGAAGGAAATGAAATATTTTGTATGTTTATGATTTTCCATTCTATTGCCCTATGAATCTTTGTTGCAGGTGATCCTATTATGATGTCTACATTGAATCTTTGATTTATGGAAAAACTTTGTATATTTTCCCCTTCTATGACCCATTATACAAATGATATTTGTTTCCAAAGGATCTCCTCTTATTGATATCTTTCCTCTAGTTGTGTTTGTATTTTTGTCTCCTGTTTGCTAAATTCTCTATTCTCCCCTCTTTCATTATTTGATCTTGAATTTCTATCATTTGTTGATTAAGAATGTTTTTGGTCTCTTGCATGTTTCAAAATCTTTCTTGTTCTAATCTTTTAGATGATTTTTAACGTTTTTTAGGTGCTACTGAAAGTTCTACATAATTGTTCCTTGAATGATTAGTGCTTCACTCCTCCATTTTGCATCATTTTCTTTCAATGAGGGATGTCTTACCCCAAATGCTTCAAACTTTGATGGATTTGTAAAATGGGCTACTTTTCCAGTCTACTGATAAACACAATGGCCAATGGTCTAATTTGTGGCTTGGAAGAACTTTTTCTTTCATTTGTATACCTCTGAAAACCAACAACTGTGATATGAGAAACCTATGTAGTCTTGAAGCATTTTGAGCATTGCCTCCTCTTCTATTGTTCCAAGCGTAGTTTCCATTTGATGTTTTTATACTTTAGTAGTTTTAGCTCTTCAATTAATTCTTTGAAATGTCGCGATTTCCCATCCAACCTACATATTCCTCCAGTTTTTCCCTACAACAATTTTATTAATTGAGATTGCTATTAACCAAATTTATGCTTCCAACAATCATTACAAGGTTTTGATATTTTTGAGAAAGAGCATTTTTTATTGTTGGATAGTAGGACCATATACTTTGGTTATACAGTTGTTGATGTCCTTTTGAAATTAACAGAGGTGGATTTAGAAGTGGTTGGATAGTAAGACCATATATTTTAGTTATGCAATTGTTGATGTCCTTTTCAACATAGCAGAAGCAGATTTAGAAATAGTTGCAATATCCTATACAATGGCCTCCCTTATATTCCACCAAATATCTATACTATTTGATCCACTCCGAGCATCAAAATATCATATAACAACCTTTTAAAATTTAAAATTTTACATCTTAATTATTTTTATATAAAATTAAAATAAATTTCATTAATAAACTAAATAAACCATAGTAAACTTATCATTCATAATACTAAATTTAAATCTATAATAAAAATATATAAAATCTTAATTTTATAAAATCAAAATTCATAATAATTAAATAATAATATATGAAAACTTAATTCATTAACTTCTATTTATATAGAAATTCAATAATCTATAATAAATATGAAACTAATTCATTATAAAATAAAAAATTATATATATATACTATTGTAATTCTAATTCTAAAGAAAATATTAATTTATTAAAAAAAATCAAAATAATTATTAAAATTGCCTTAATATACACCCTTCGCAATAAAAATTTAGGAATAATGTTGATTAGATAGGAAACAAACAATAATTAATAAAAATAACAAGAACTTTTTATTGTAATTACGAGGATTTTACAAGAAAAAAGTGTGGACAACTATCTATCAGACCTTTCGGACAAATACATGAAAATTGAAATAATATAATAAAATAAATAATTTAAAATATCATTTAATATTATTAAAAAAATCTAATTAAATTAAAAATAAAAAAACTTTTTTATAAAAATTATTTCATTAAATAACAATTATTTAATCCAAATTAAATAAATAAAAACATATTATTAAAATTCTGCCCCAAAACCTCTAACCCAAAAGAAATATGCCAAATTAAATTGATGAAAGAAAAACAACCATATATCTTATATCTTATTCCATTTAAGAATATCTACCATCTATCCATCATAATGTTAAATTAATGAAAGAAAAACAACCATATATCTTATATCTTATTCCATTTAAGAATATTTACCATCTATCCATCATAATGGATAACGGATTGGACAAACTGAAATAACACAATTTAAAAAATCAATATTTTTCAATATAAAATTTTGGACAAAGTCATTAAAATAACACAATTTAAAAAACCAATATTTTTCAATATATAATTTATAGATTCACAGCGTGGGTGCCAAACTTTTTTTCAAGTAATATTAAATAAAAAGACAGCTACAAACTAATTGCAAATGTAAATCAATAATCCCAGAGGGATGATTCAATTATTGCGTTGAAGAGAACAGACAATGTGTTGAATATATGCTGCAATACTCTTTGCATCCTGTTTCAAAACATTTAAATCATAGTTCTGTTCAGACAATACTGCTTTACAATATTTGACAAGAATCTGGTAGGATGCCTTTGCCCGATCTCTGAGTATACCATACTCCCCTATATCGATCAAAAGTAGAGTGGTGTCAACCAAGTTAGGTTATTGAGGCGGAGTTGTCTGGGCCAAAGCCTATTAATTGGCTGATGCAACGAGAATATTGCAAAAAGGATGATCCTTATCAACCCAGTGCGCCATTATCATACTTCGAACACGGCGTTTCAAGTCTAGTAATTAACTTTCCGGCTAATGCATTTTCTCCACGGATGAAAGGTTGCACCATTTCCACCACTGGTTTTTGGAGGATTCCAATCGCTACTCTTCACAGTTACATGATCCACAATAATGCCACCTACGCTCTCTTCCGCAAAAATATTACAAAGAAACCTGCGCTCTCCTCCCCTAAAAAAATTTGCAAAGAAATCTAAGTGGAACTGAAGCCACAAGGAGTCCGCTGTGTAATATCTAGTACCCTTTCTATTTGGGAATGGGAATGGCAGCAATGACTTTTTCTGCCATGGTGCCTTTGTGGCGTCTCCTACTCCTTGACTTGCAATGGGATTTGATTTTTCTTTCGAAATCCAACCGGAAATCAGAGACCTGGCAGGCGGGCAAATTCAAACTGGGCAATGGGCATGCGTACATATGGCATCCATTAAGATTGTGTATGGCATTTAGCATCCATATATCAATCAGGATGAGCTGCAAGGTGTAATTGGCGGGTACGAAATCATCAATCCGATCTCATACATTAAACTGTGTAAGTACAGTGAAAAGACATGTCCATGATGGTATTCCTCAGGTTTTCCTGACTTCAACCGTGAGTCTTTCTATCGATCGGAACGGAACCGGCAAGGGAGATGTAACGGAGACGTAGGGGGGCCACTGGCCACGTCAAGGAGCTTGAGCAACCTGCAATCGAGATAAGCTCGGCCCAACGGACACTAACATCGACGGTCCAAATTTGACAAGGTTAGTTGAGGTAACTATCTCAGTCTCTCGGTGCCACTGTTGGGTTCATTCGACACCATCGTGCCTGGAAAATTGGCTCTGCAACCTAATGAATTTTCAACGTTTCTTCGGTGTACTCGCTACGGCGACCAACATTCTAACCTCTAAACAACTTTCTTGCTCTCAGGTAATTGTCGACAGAGTATTATTTTTGTTTATAGTGCTCACTTTTGTTGAGGCTATGCACTCAGGTTACTGATTTATTTCTCTATCTGCAGAGTGAGGATCTATTAACTTCTTGCTGTCGATGGTTGGGTTGCATTGTTAATTTTTACAATGGCCTTCTCAACATGGTGAGCATGGTAAAATACTTGGGGTTTGCTCATAACCGTGGACTTTACACTGGCTTCCTTTGACACCTAGTTCCATGGTTGTTTGATGGCAGATCCCGGTTAGTCAGAATCTCTCTTCTTTGTTTTAAATAGGTAATTGTTGCAAGTTTGTTGTATTTCCTAATATTCCTTTCATTGATCATCAAGGGGTTTATTAATTCAGAAATAATTTGTTGACATGTTAGTAGGTGAGAGGGTGTTCATTTAGGAATGTCGTTCGAACCCCAAAATTGCGCACCTGACTCACAATCTTCTTTTCTCTTACAGGTTAGACATAAAGACTTTGTTCACATGTTTGCAGGTGAGAGGGTGTTCATTTACGAATGTCATTCGAACCCCAGCATTGCATACCCGGCTCACAATCTCTTTTCTCTTATAGGTTAGCCATTCAGCCTTGCCGGTCGAAGTTTTTTTGCCCTATTGCAGGTCCGACAACATTCTCAGTGCTGCCAGGTTTTTGTTTAAGAAAGACGGTTCCAGGAAGGAATAGTTTTAGGGTTTAGTTGACTGTTGGTGTATGTAATTTAAACGAGACATTTGATCATCACGACTAATTACGGCACGATTACAGGCTAATTATGTAATTTTGAAACTTTTCCTTGCATATAATTGATGGCGCGACCTGTTAAATCTTAAGAAAGTTCTTCTGTGGGTTTTACTTAGAAGTAGCTTTGTAGAAGGTAAAAACAAAAAATAATGATTTAGTGTTTTAGAATTAGATTGTAGATTGTGTGTGCGCACATGGATTTGGTATATATAAGAACTGAATGACATGCAATCGTGCCCTAATGAAACAAGAAAATGAATGTTGGAATTCATTTTAAAAACATAAAAAAATGATAATGTTTAGAGGACGCAGTTGGAACCATAAAATTTTCACGTTATTTCTAGTCAGTGGTCTCCATGGCCGTCTTTGCGTAGAGCTTTACTCGTCGGAAGTCTCCATGGAGCTCTATATTTGTCCATTTTGCTAGTGGTCACGGCGAATATCTCGGGCGGTCACAGCTAAGATCTCGGGCCATCAACCCAGCACCCAGGTCCCTCTCGAGCGCCCCAAAAATTTGCAACCGCTGAAACTGCTTCACTGCAAAAAAGAATTAATGTCTCCATATGTCTCTGGTATATGATTTTATCAACAAATCACTTGGCTTCACCCCTTTCACTTCCTGGCGAATCACGTTCTTCATCTCGAGCGTTTTGTAAGTCGCCATGAGCAGTTTTTGCTTACCTTGGACCAAGATTTGTCTAATGGTAACTTCCCTGGCATGTATCACACAGTTGGAGAGTCGAAGTGGTGGATATTCGACTTGTGGACACTCCAAGTGACACTCAGGAGCTGTTTTGTTGTCGCTGCCAGCCCACACGAAAGTCAGGCCTGGCACTTCATAATCAGCACCCTGGGGTCAACTATTTTCCGCCACTGCGGTTCGCTCTCCTCACCACCCCAGCTATCGATATGGCACTACGATGAAGAATATTGAATACACTTTGGGCTCAATCATGGCCGTCCATAATTAAGAAATATTTTGAAATAAACAACGCTATCGATGTGCCACCGAGATGAAGAATATTGAATATTTACTTTGGTCTCAATCACGGCCGTCCATAATTAAGAAATATTTTGAAATAAACAAAGCCAAAGTCGGTACATCCAGGTCCACGTCGATATAGACACGTTTATCGGCGAATTAGTTCTTATTCTATAGGAGGTTGTTTATCTCCCTAACTAAACAGAATTGTATAAGATTTGTATTCTTTATTTTCTTATTCAATGAATTGAGCCAGCGCGGTGGGCAGCCTCAGGGACTCCTCACCCGAGGACTGTCAGTTTCACGCATTTGTTTTGTCTTCCCATTTTGTCAGTTGGTATCAGAGCAGGTGAGTTGGTGGAGATAACCGAGCATCAGTGTACACAGTCGACTTGTAGAAAGAGTCGACTTGTCAACTGTGCGGTCATTAGTATTAGCATGTATCTGTCAACTATGTATGGATCTCCACCAAGACTGATAGAAGGTGCAGTGTGGAAAATGTGGAAGGCGAGGTTGTGTGTAAGCTTGTAATTCTTGCCGGATCTAAAGCTAGTGTGTTGCGAGGAAATGTGAGTTGTGTTGAAGGAGACAATGATCGGTGGATTGGTTGAGTGCTTCACTGGAAGATAAAGTGGTTGTCGAGATATGCACCTGAGATCAACATCCACTAGAGAATTATGGCCCAATTTGTATTTATTTTATCACCGCATTGCTCCTGCGTTGATAAGGGTAAAATTAAAAAAATTAAAGGTTTTTGGTTGAAACACTCCCCTCCTTTTAACTGAAGACTGCGGTGGTGGTTAGTCAAAGTGTCAGTTAAAGGGTATTGGATGTGACTGTGATCACTTGTTTTTTGTGCTAGTTCAAAGGTATTTCGATCAACTTGCTTCCCGTGTCAGGTTTTGGTGACCATGCAGTCTTCTTGCATTGCGTGGCAGTCTTCAAGTTCGAGGGGAGAAGGCATTTGCATTTCCTAACAGTGTCTTTGGAATCTATATAAACTGACATTGCAGAACGTACAGTCGATACAATGTTGCGCAAGTAAATTGCCTTATTTTTTAGCGCCCACCTATATCTTAGAAAGACCTTTGTTTTTCTTTGAGCAATCACGTGAAGGGGTTGTTTTCTTTAAAAAAAAGTTTTTTATATCGTTTTAAGGAAAAAAAGAGCTACCATTTGGAATTTATTAAAAAAAAAATAGATTTTAAAAAAAAACACCTATTTACAAATTAATAATCTGAGTTATTTGGAGTGATTAGAGGTCCTTTTGAAGGACATTATGAGAAGATGGTGAATCCACTTGCAGAGGTATACTTGATTGAAGCTAATAAACTTGATGGCACAAACTATGCCAATTGGAAATTCAAGCTCTAAACATTGTTGGAAGGTTATGGTGCTTGGACCATCACTGAGGGAGAAGAAGCCAAACCTACTACAAGCTCGACAACTACATCAATTCAACATTGGAAGAAGTGGGAGAATAAAGAAAAGGTATTATTAAGAATGTATGTTAAAGATAATGTAATTCCTTATATCCGTGATTGCAAACCTTAATGGAAGAAAGTGAATCTGTTAGTGCCTTTATTTCCAGAATTAATGATTTCAAAGATAAGTTGGGAGATATAGGAGAATCGGTACATGCTACTAATCTTGTGACAATCGATTTAAATGGAATGTTAGAGGACAACAAGATGTTTATTACACGTCTGCAGTGAGGGAGAAACCTCCAAACTTTGAGGAATTAATAGGTGTACCATTATAGGAAGAAGAGAGGTGCAAGAATTTGAAGCCTCAAAATCTAGATTTAGCACTTGTGGTGAAGAAGAAATTCTTCAAAGGGAAACAATTAGGAGCAATACAAGGTGGAAGCTCATCTTAGAAAAGGCTATTTCTGAAATCAAATCAAGGCATGCCATCTTTCACAAATGATTTAGGAATAAAAATGGTTTTACTGTGGTGGAAATGGGCATCTTTCTAGAGGTTGTTATAAGGAGAAAACTTACAAATCAAGCCATAAACATAAAAGACAATCATGACATTTTGTAGGAAAAGCCCTAACTTATGATCTCAAAAATCTAAAGCTATTTGTGTCTAATGATGCTTTGTTTGTTGAAATGGATGATGCTAATACATGGTTTGTGTACTATGGAGCTTCAATTCATTTCACATGTAACATGATTTGGTATGAGAATTTCAAGGAGATAATATCTATCTTGGGGAAGAGCACTCACATTAGATTAAGGGATGTGGGAATATTCCTATAACATTGCCCAATGGTAATGTCATTCACATTCATAATGCTATATATGTTCCTCGCGTCAAGAAAAAATTGATCTTTGCATCTACAATTATAGATCAGAACCTAAAGGTTGAATTTTTCAAAACACATTGCATATTGAAAGATTTGTTGGATCACTAGAAACTTTTTTCTTTAGGAATTAGAGTTGGAGGGTTGTACAAGCTTGATGCTACTAGAAGAAGTCCTGAAACATTGACTTCTACAACTACTTCAACATAAATTCTTTGGCATTAGAGGTATGGTATCAATTATCATGATTTGTTTTTGCTAAAGAAACAAAGTATGGCTGAAGGACTCCCTATGTTAAAGAATGAATATTCTACATGTGAAAGTTGTGCATTAGGAAAAATTCACAAACATGAATTACCCTCCAATTCTGATAGGAGAAGAAGATATGTATTAGAACTTATGCATTCTCATTTTTTTGGACTCATGCAAACCAAATCCCTAGGAGGTGCCTATTATTTTATGTTTTTAATTGATGATTGCACAAGGTACAATCGGGTGTCCTTACTGAAGAAAAAGTGTGGTTTCTTTTAGTATTTCAAAGCATTAAAAAACATGGCAGAAAATCAAATAAGGAACTTCGTAAAGATCATGTATTCAAATCAAGCGGGAGAGTAAAGATTGCGGAACTTCACCAAGTATTGCAAGGATCATGGAATAGTGTACCAGTTTACAGTACCCTTCACTCCATAGAAAACGGTGTTGTAGAAAGGAAAAATAGGACATTAGTGGAGTATGCACACAATATGATCAAAGGTAACAACCTCTCAAATTCTTTTTGGGAAGAAGACGTTAGTTCAATTTTTTATTTATAGAATATAAGTCCAACAAGGTATTTATATCTTAATACCCCATTCAAAGCCCTATATGGGTTTAAACCAATAATTCATCATTTGAAGGTGCTTGGGTGCAAGGCCTTTGCACATATTTTGAAGGAGAATATAAAGAAGCTTGATGCTAAATTAATTAAATGCATTTTTGTAGGATATTGTTCAAAATTCAAAGCTTATAAAATTTTTGATCCTTCTGCTCACAAAGTATTTGCAAGTAAAAATGTAATTTTCCATGAGTAAGAAGATGAAGGAAACATGGATAAAAACTATGAATGATGGCACATTCTTCCTGAAGTTGAAGACAATAAAGTAGAAGCAAAAGCAGAAGATAGTTAGCAACAAAAGATTGGGGAAGAATCCAAAGATATGGACATCATCAATAGTCGGAGCCCAATCAGAAGTGGAGAAGTACTTTCAGAGAACATAGGTGAAAACAATGAAGTGAGGAGATCTACTCAGCAGATTCGACTACCTAAAAGGTATAAGGAATATGATCTCATGACTAGTGTTTTGGATATCATAGAACCCATGAGTTTTAAAGAAGCTAATGAACATGAAGAATGGAGAAACAAAATAGAGAAAGAATATGAATCTATAGTTAAAAATAAAACTTGGGAATCGTCTGAAATTCCAAAAGGAAAATGGCCCATAGGATGTAAATGGATGTAAAAATCCAAGTTTAAAGTGGATGGTAGTATAGATAAACATAAATTTATCTTGGTGGAAACAGGGTACTCACAAAAGGAAGGCATTGATTAAGCAAAAATATTTTCACCTATAGCTAAATTGAATACTATCAGATTGCTAATTGCATCATCTTCAAAGTAACATGGGAGTTTGTGCCAATTAGATGTAAAAATTTCTTTTCTGAATGGTGATTTAAAGCAGGAGGTGTATTTCACCAACCTAAAGGGTTTGTGAAAAAAGGGCAGGAAAATGTAGTTTTCAAATTAAACAAAGCTTTGTATGGGCTAAAGTAGACATCTAGGTCATGTTATGAAAAGATACATTCATTCTTTCTTCATCATGGTTTTATGAGGTGTCAAAGAGATCCAAAAATGTATACCAAGCTTGATGTAAGGGCGAATGTATTAATGATTTCTTTTTATGTTGATGACTTAATTATTACAGGAAATTCAGTCAAATGAATCAATGAAATTAAGATGCAGATGTCACAAGTAATTGAGATGAAATATCTTGGTGAGTTACATTATTGTCTACTTCTTGATGTGTGGAGAGATGTAGGTCAAACTTTTGTTACTCAGGGTAAGTATGTTAGGGAAGTGATTAAAATGTTTAATATGGATCAATGCAAAGCTTCTTTGGTTCTAATGCAACAGAATGTGAAATTGCATTTTGATGATGGATCCAATGAGCTAGATGGTACATTATATAGAGAGCTGGTGGGAAGCTTGAATTATATTACTACAAATAGACCTAATTTAGCATACTTTAGTAGTGTGTTAACAAATTTTTTGGCGAGACCTCTAGAAAACCATTATAGAACAAAGAAAAAGAGTACTCAGGTATCTTAAAGGAATAATCGATTTTCGTTTTAAGTATACTTATTCACTTGATGTTGAGCAAACATGTTACTCAAATTTAGATTGGGTTGGTGATCCGAATGATAGAAGATATTTTACAAGTTATGCATTTAGTATTGGATTTGAGATTGTCTCATGGAGTAGCAAGAAGCAATCTATTGTATCTTTGTCATCTACAGAGGAAGACTATAAAGTTATATGTGTAGCAACTTGTGAATTTGTTTGGTTGAGGCGAGTTCTTCAAGATGTTGGAGATGAATAAAAGAAGGCTATAGTAATCAAGTGTGACAACTAGATCTAAATCAAGTTGGAAAATAATATAATCTTTCATGCAAGTAAAAAGCATGTTGATGCCCAGTTTCATTTTGTTAGAGAGAAGATACAATTTAAGGAACTTTTTATTGAATATTCTAATACTTGTGAAAATGTTGCTAACATTTTCACAAAGCCCATTGGGAAGGTCAAATTTGAATTGTTTAGGAAGATGTTAAGATTGGAAATCAATCATTTCTCCATTAAAGGGGATATTTGAAAATAATGGAGAAACAATAATAGTTAGGATTTTTGTTGTAATTAGGAATTAGTCCCTGTTTTCTAGTATGTTGTTTCATCTCCATAACTAAACACAATTGTATAAGATTTGTATTCTTGATTTGTTTATTTAATGAATTGAGCTAGGTTATAGGTAGCCTCAAAGACTTCTCACTTAAGGACTTCTAGTTTCACTCATTTATTTTGTCTTCCCATTTCTTCTAATATTAACAATTTCCTTAATTTTCTCTTAAGGAATGTTTGAGACTACAAAATTTGATAGAAAAGTGGTTTTTAATTTTTCTCGATTTTTAATTTTGTTTATTTTTATAAATAAATTGCAATGATTAATTAGGTTGGGGACAGTATACTTCATCCTTCATCAATAAATATAAACGATATACAAGAAACTTATTTATATAATTAATTATAAAATCTCATCCCACAAATTGTAATTTTTTCTATGGGATTATAATTTATTTTTTTTTATTTTTTGTTTTGAGTATATAATCTAGCTCCTAATAAAGTGAAAAACATAGTTTTTTTTACTAAGAAAAAAATACTTTGTTTTATTCATCATTAAATAATTATTTTAAATAATTAATATTGTGACGAAAGGGCCTATCTCTAGTATCAATTGTTTACAAGTGTGAAGCGTAGAAAATATACCTAATTTACTATGTTACCAATAGTCATATATTGAATTTGTAGTTTGACTATGCAGTAATAAATTAGAATGACTCCTTCATGATTGTATGTGTTGGAGGGTTAAATCATGACATAAATTATATACAATTTCAGTGAAATATGTTCTTTAGGATAAAAGTCCATAAAATTTAAGAGAAAACCATAGTCTTCCATATAATTGAAAACTTCACAATATATTTCGTTATTCCTTCATATTTCTCAAACTAATTCTACATTCAAATTTATTTTGATATATTGGTTTACCAAATCTAGCCCTAACATCAAATGATATAATAGTACTTTAATTCATGTGTACATTTAAGACTCACTCCACAGTCAATGGTTCCTTCCACGATAGAAAAATCATTAAAAATAAATGAAGTTATTATTCTTGGTATGGTTGAGCGTTGCATGCCATTAGGGATGAGTAAAAATATGAATATAGTTGACTATTAGCATAGTTTAGAGAACGTCTTAAATGATCTTGTAGAACAATTATTTACCATTTAAATAATCCAATAATCCAAGTACCATAAGAACCCTTGTAGAACAATTATTTACCATTTAAATAATCCAATAATCCAAGTACCATAAGAACCCTTCTATTAGAAAAATGTAATATTTTGAAAAGAAAAAATAGAAATCAATGTCTCATCATGCACACAATAAAGCTGAAATGGTAGATATGAATGATCCACCATGTGTGAGTAATTAAATAACCAAAATATAAAAAACAGATGTAACCAGGATAATATAAATTAAAAAAAAAATACTCATTGTTAGTGGGTAAGTATTAATGTTTTTTCACGTAAATATGAGAAACATGTTACAAATCGTATTAGAGAAACAAGTTGTAACAAGATGACCTATGAGATCCATCATAATTTTGTTTAACAAAATAATGCCCTTTTTAACCTAGAAACAGATGAAGTAAAGAAGAGGAGAAGTAAGGGTAGATTTTTAGGAAGAAACAAATATAGTGAAGAATGAATTTGGGTACAATTGGGGAACAAACACCACTTCCTAGAGTGGAATTAATCAACATAATTAGAAATTTTATAATATAGTTAGTAGGTCTTCATTTTGAAAATGAAAAACCGCTAACAACTAGTACAAAATAGGAAAAAATTATTAAAAATCTAACATATTGATCAAATCCTAAGACTTGGGTACCAATAATTGAGGAAGAAGAAAAAGGAGAAACTTTGAAATGGAAGAATCTTGATGATGTGTCTGAGAGTAAGGAAGCTAAATTTCATAATTAAGAAGAGTACAGCTCCACTAATTTACCTCTAAATCGTGGAAATAAACCGAAAATAGAATTGTAAGGGGAGTTCAAGAAAATATACTACCAACCTATGATGGAGAATCTGAAGAAGAAACAAAGGCATGGTTTGTTAATATTAATTGATATTTTCAAGTCTATGGATACTCAGATAATTTAAAAGCTAAATTAGTTACAAACCATTTACAAGGAAAAGCTTCTCTGTGGTAGGAAGAAGTAAAAAATGTGCACATTTTGCAAGACAAGAACGTTAAATGGGAGGCATTTGAAATATTTTGAAGGAAAAATAATTAAGTAAGATATATTATGATGATAAGGAAAAGTAATTTCATGATATTAAACTTGTCCAAATAAAAATGGACGAATTTATGACAAAATTGTCTCACCTTTTGAGACATGTGCCATATATACCAGAAGAAAAAGCTAAGTGGCAACATTTTGTTAAATGCATTCCTCTCTCCTTTAATGAATGAATTAAATATGATAAGCTAAAAATTATGGATTATGCCATTTGAAAGGAAAGAATCAACTACTGACATGCTTAGAAAGACATAAACAAAAATGTGAAAATGTGGCCCAATAGAAAGAAAGAAAGATTTGCATAGGGGGGAAAGGAATAAGATATAGTTCTTTCAAGAGTTTTGATAAGGGACAATAGAGTTGGACTCATTTTAGTAAAAGGAATAGTTAGATGAAAAATACTTAGACTCAGACTAGATTTAAATAGACAGGCTTGAAAAATAAAGGATTTGGTGGGAAAGAAAAGGAACCGTTAAAGCATTGGGCATGTGAAGAGCCTCATCTTTTGTGAAATTTCCCATATAACACATAATATATGTATACTTTACAAAATATTCAAGAGGCATCCATGGTAAATGATGTGGCCAAGAAAATTTTCTGGATTAACGCAACATTCGAGTAATGTTAGGTGGAACATCAATCCACCATGGTTGAGATAGAAGGTGAATTTTTGAACCAAAAAATTTCTATTTTGATAGATCCTTTGGAAAATTTGAGTTATGTTAGTGTCTAGAGTGTAGAAAGATGTAAATTAGACTTAGAAATATAAAACATCTCTTGATTGGTTTAGTTGGGTATTGGCATAAAGAGGAAAGTGACTAACTAGGTGTAGACATGTCCTATTGATCTAGATGGAAGAAAAACCACTATGAATATAAAAAATATTCCTTTAGGTTCTTATGATATAATAGTGGGGATATATTGGTTGGAAGGACATAGAATGATTGTTAACTGTTTAGATAAAATGGTTATGTGCATCATGAATAATGGAGAAATTCAAATTACAAAAGGTATAAGTAGACCCATTTCTTTTCGAAAAATATCCACCTTACCATTAAAAAGGTGTGAGATATTTTCTATTCAAGTAAAACATCAGTCACAGGAAATCAAATCTAAACCCTTGGATGATCTAGCAATAATCCAAGATTAGAAGGATGTAATCCTAGATTAAATTCCTATTTTTCCACTTAAGAGAGAAATTGATTCACATATATAACTAATACCAGGGGATACACCAGTATCTAAGGAAACCTACCAGACAAGTGAGCCGTAATTAATGTAATTAAAATTACGAATTCAAAAATTATTAAATAAGGGGTATACCAAACATAGTTTTTTGTCGTGGGGAGCACCATTTTTATTCATTATAAAGAAGGATGGTACATTTATATTATGAATTGATCATAGGAAAATGAATAAATTAACAATTAAGAATAAGTACCCACTACATAGACTTTGGCAATTTATTGACCAAGTGTGCAGAGAAACTATTGTTTCTAAAACAGACCTAACGTATACATACCATCAATACAGGATTAAAGGGGAAAATATTCCCAAAACAATTTTTGAACCTGATATGGCACTATGAATTTATATTAGATCCCTTTGTACTTACAAGTCACCATCTACCTTTATCTGTTTAATGAATCACACCTTTAGAAGGTATTTGAATAAATTCATCCTAATATTTATCAATTATGTGATGATCTATTCAAAGATACTAGAAGATCATGAAAAACATTTATAAATAGTCTTAGAGACTCTATGGGAACTTCAGTTATACAGTAATTTCATTAAGTGTGAATTTTACCAAGATAAAATCTAGTATTTAGGACATGTAATGTCTAATGATGGAATAGTTGTAGATCCTAAAAAGGTGAAATCCATTTTTAATTGGCCAATTCCTAACGATGTGGTAGATGTTAGATAATTTATCAATATCACGAGATACTATCATGGATTCATAAAACATTTATCCAATTTGGCTTACCCCATAACATCTATGTAGAAAAAACGAGCTTTAAATTTGGGTAGACTCAAAAATGTTAAGAGAGTTTTGAATAGTTGAAGCATCTGCTCACTATTGCACCTGTGGTTAAAATAAACAATCATGACAAGGATTTTATAGTATGTATTGACATTTCTTCTGAAGGCTTGGTAAAATTAGAAATGCAGGAGAATTTTGTGGTAGCTTTTGAATCTCAGAATGTAAAGGACCATGAAGGAAATTATGTAGTTTATGGCTTGAAATTAGGTATGATTATTAACACACTTAAGATGTGGAGGAACTATTTAATTGGTACAAATCTTACTTTAATCAATGACCATATGAGTTTAAAATATTGTTTTCAGTCAACCTGACATGAATGTCAAATAGGATAGGTGGATGTCTTTATTTGATATGAACCATATAAAAGGGAAGAAAAATAAACTGGTTGATGCACTAAGTTGAACTTCAAGCATATTTGTTAGGTAGTATTAAGTAGTTTTGAAACAAAATTATAGAATAAATTAAGACAATAATTGTAGAAGATAAAATTTATAATTAGATATGGGAAACATTGAAAGATAAATCTAATCACGTAGAATAGCTAGAGTATTCAATTAATGAAAATGGTTAGCTAACATTAGGAAACATAATCTATGTCCATGATGTTCATAATTAAACAACCAATAATGGACGAGCACCATAAATAATCATTTTGAGCTCATTTTAATGACCAAAAAATCATCTTAGCACTCAAAAAATAATCCTTTGGGCCCAAATTGGAAATGTATCTCATAAAATGCCAAGAATGTCAAAAGGTAAAGTTAGAAAATGAGTGCCCTACAATATTATTGAACCCCATACCTATACCAAAATGGAAGTGGGAGGTAATTTCATTAGATTTGATTGTTATATTACCTATATCTAGAAGGAAGCATGATGCAATTGTGGTTGTGGTAGATTAAATGTCAAAATATATACATTTTATACCTACACAATCTAATTTTAAAGCTATAAAGGTAACATATGTTTCCACGAATGAAATTTTGAAATTACACAGGTACCTAAAATTGTCATATATGACAGGGATATGAAATTCAATTAAAAATTTAACAAGGAATTATTTACAAGAATGGGCATATAAGAGAGCTTGAACACTATGTATCACATACAAATAGATTAGAAAACCAAAAGGACCAATAAAATCCTTGAATAAATGATACACATGTACGTAATGAATCAACCCTTTAAATGGGTCGATTATTTTGCATTTAGTTGGGTTTTCCTATAACAATAGTCGATAGGAATTGCTCAATATGAGTTATTTCAAAGTTATGCATGCGAGAAAGTGACATAATCCCTTTGAGTTGGAGTTAACCTAAAGATAGGCTTGTCTTAAGACCGGATATTTTTTAAAAAATGGAACAAATTATGAAAAAACTGAAGTAGAATCTAAAAAAGATTAGGAAAAGTATAAGAAATATGCATATGTAAAGAGGATAGACAAATAAGTTCAATATAAGTAACATGTATATATTAAATTTCAACCAAAAAATAGTACCCTAAAATTGGGAAATTATGCTAAATTAGCCCAACAAATTTCTAGGCCATTTAAAATACTAACCAAGATAGGGCCAGTGGCCTACCAACTAGTATTTCGAGTAGACATTAAGGTTGATAATTTATTTCATGTGTCTCTTTTGAAAAATTATATTCATGATCCTCCTCATTTTATCGATTGGAATGTTGTACAGGTCAAATCATAAGGCAAATTCTACATTGAGCCTCTACAGATTTCTGACTGAAGGCAAACTATAATGTGGAATTGATCCATCAACGAAGTTGAAGTGGAATGGAAGTACTTTGGGGCTAAGGAAGCCACTTAGGATATTGGGAAAGAAATGAAAAATATTTTTCCTATATTTTTTTAAAGGAAATCAATATGTAAAGACACTAAGGATGATGTTCCATTTTAAGGGGAGCGGAGATGTAGTACCCCTAATAAAATCATTTCTACAAAAGAATTTTATGGTTTTTATAAGTTTGGAATGTGGCAAAAAATCTTAAAACTTAAAGGTGAATATTTTGTGAGATCTTAAATATTTATTTATGTTAATAAAATAAAATTATTTTACTTATTCCTATTTTTCAAAATGTAAGAGGAGCCACCCTGTGACTAGTTAAACTCCTAACTTCTGAGAAGCAATTAGACTTAATAATGGTCCAAAAAATGACATGAAACACATGAAAATAAAATTCCTCTATTTTGGTAAGGGAGATGACCCTTTTTGACTATTCTAACCACCAAAGATATCATGAATAGAGATAAATTTCATGGGTGGAATATGTTTTAGAATGAATATTGTGGGAGATAAAGGCAATCTAAATTTAAATACAAGGCTCCACTGGGAGATAAATACTAGACTTGTGCACAAAATTGGTAGGTTGTTGTTTGGGCTTGAGTACGTGAAAAACTATGGAGGATTTCCGATTGGTTTTCTGGTAGGAAATGAGCCTACAACTTGAGGGGATCTACAAAGACTATAGTTCAACATTTTAGAGAAATGTCACATATTATATTGTATTTATAGAAATCTTATATAAGTATTTCAATTGTTTGGGATGTTATGCTAAGTACATGAACTTTCAGGATGTGTATATTATTGAAGTAGGAATAAGAAAGAGAACATTTTGAGAAATATTTTATTTATTTATGCTAGAATAACTATTATTAAATATGTATAATATAAATGAGTTAGGGTCTATTTTTTTATGATTAATAGCCTCTATGGAAAATATATATGATTTTTTTGTGTACTTGAGTAGGGTTAGACATTGGGGAAGTATTAAATAGACCTAAGGTTATTCTTCAAACTTTTCATACCTAAAATATCTATGAGGAATTATAATGGGAACCAAACTAGGATCCCGACATTGAATCCTCCTTCAAAAAAGAGAATGAGGGAATAGTTTAACATAAAAAAAAAAGAAAGAATGGGGATTTGGTCGCATTGTACTTAAATCTATATTCCATAATATTTATTATTATTATATATATTGAGGAAACCGTGTGACAAAAGTAATATTGGTGGGGGGTTGATCAATATTAGTAAAATATAACAATAATTTTATTGGAAATAAATTTATTCAAAATTAACTTAGAAAGATATATCACCCACTCCTACAATAGATAATTAACATGCACTTATCTTGAAGCCTCCACTCCAAGTATAAGCAATTACGCTACAGGAAAATATGATTCAGAACTAAAAATATTGCTACATAATCAAAGCAGGAAACAAATAAGAGCACTCATACAACCACAATTTCACACTCCAATTGACAAAACAAGTCTCTTCACACACACTCTCCAAACTAATATTAAAACTGTGCACATAACTATGAAATACTGATGAAGAATAATATCTAAAGTGCACAACAATTCTAAAAGTTTGATCTCACTACAAAACTCATTGTTTGTGGACTAGTAACTCATGCACACTCAACCACTCACTCACACTATTAGAGAACCAACCAAATTAACTTCCTACCTTCTCATATTTGTAAATCATGAGATCAATTAATTTTTCAAGTGATGGAGCTTGCCCAAATCCTTTTAACATCCTTCGGATTTGATTGAGCTAGACTTTTTGACCAAATCAAGGCACTCATTCCACTAGTCTTTTGATAATTTCAATTTTTATCATATTCTATAGGCCCCACAACTTGTCGTGAACTTTTTCTAGAAAATTATGACAATTAGTATCGCTAAAAGAAATTTAACTCGAAATGAGTTCATGAAATATACAAATTTTCTAATGTTTTTCTTGAGTCACTCACACAACACTAACCTGATCCAGTTGGTCTCTCTCATAACACAACAAGCCAATGACTAGACAATTTCAACCACTCCTATAGGCCTTTATCCATGCGACTGTGGCAACAAATAAGATAAAACAAGAGATATTTGCCTAAAACTTGCAACAAAGCTTTAGGGGGTTGATAATACCTGTAAGACATCCTTTCAAAACCAACTTGACATCAAGAAACGAAGTGCATAACTCAACAAGACTCTACACACACCATCAACTAGACCTCTAGCACACATTTAGCTCAACTTTCGATGAGGCCTTAATACCTCATGAAATCTATTCTAGAGACCTTCTAATACTTATTATAACATTTTACATTAGCATGACACCCCTTAACAAGTGTACAACAACATGAAGATGATACATAGGGACTCATAAGTACATACATCAACAAGTGACATGAATGGCAACCAAAAATGCCAAGAAACGCTCCCTTTTCCAATGATATCAACCTGTAACTTCTGAAAATAAATATTACATTTACATACAATAATTTCAAGTTTAGTGCATACATAACTAACTCTCTCTATCCCTTTAAAATCAATGGTAAGGGGTTTTACATGGCAAGAGGAAATAAATAACAATAATGTGATACATGGCCAAAAATGAAGTACTCCACTTGAATCGGTGTGACAAATACTCCCCCTGAGTTATTGACCATTCCCCCCATAACTATATGTGATACCACCATATTAAAGAAGAAATAATCATGATGAAGCAATCCATATTAAATGAAGTAATAAGAAGCAAGAAAAAAGTTCATAATGCCTTGAAAATCATGCAAACAACCAATCACCACCGATTCTCCAAATTTTGCAGCTGAAATTTCTTTTGGTGGCAGCCATATGAAAACAACTAACTCCTTGAAAAACTCTTCAATTCCTTCAAAAAGGCACAACACCCATTTCCTCCCTAAGATATTCAAATTTCTCCCTTGGAAGTGGCTTGGTGAAGATATTTGTAATCATTTCATTTGAAGCAATATATTCCAACTTCATAACCTTGTTGGCTACTTGTCCTCTTAGAAAATGATATTTGATTGGTGTGTGGTTGGCCTTTGAATGAAGAACTGGATTTTTGGAGATGCTAATTGCACTTGTGTTGTTTACCATGATGGGAAGAGGACCTTCCTACTCAACATGCATGTATTGACCACTTTCCTTCATCCATAATATGTGTCTACAAGTGGTTGTTGCTATATATTCAACATTAGCTATGGATAGAGAGATATAACTATGTTTTATTCTTTCCCAAGAGACCAAACAGTATCCCAAAAGGTGAGCTGCTCCTGAGGTAATTTTCCTGTCATCAATACTAATAACTCAATAAACATCAATAAAAATATTCAAGTTGAATCTTTTTACCTTTGGGATACCATAATCCATAGTCAAGAGTGCCTTGAAGGTGCTTGAATGTCCTCTTTAGAACACGATGATGATTCTTCTTGGGATTAGCTTGAAATCTTGAGACAAATCCTATAACTTGCATGATATCAGGTCTAGAAGAAGTTAGATTCAATAAGCTTCCAATCATGGAGTGATGCATGGAATGCTTTACTTCTAGTGATTCTTCATAGTTACTCAACTTAGAACTGGTAACCATAGGAGTGCACATTGATTTGCAGTATTCCAAGACAAATTATTTTAATTTCTCTCTAAGATACATAGTTTGTGAAATAAAAATGCCTTTTTCATCTTGAATAACTTGCAAACCAAGAAAGAAAGTAAGTTCACCCAACATTGACATCTCAAATTGTTTTTTCATTTCTTGTGCAAAATTTTGGACCATCTTCTCCAAATCACCCCCAAAAATAATATCATCTACATGCACAAAAACTATTAGAAAATTTCAATCATCTTCAAATTTGATATATAAATTATTGGTTGTGGATCCCTTTATGAAGCCTTGATGTTGTAGATGTTTGTCTACCTTTGCATACCATTTTCTTGGAGCTTGTTTGAAGCCATAAAGAGCCTTTTTCAACATGAACATTATATTCTCATCATCTCTAAATACGAAACCTTCAACCTACTCTATATAAAATTCCTCTTTTAGATCACCATTCAAGAAAGATTATTTTACATCCATTTGATAAACTTTAATTTTCTTGTAGCATACAAAGGCCAAAAACATTCTTATAGCATCTAATCTAGCTATAGGTGTAAAATTTTTATAGAAATAAATACCTTCTACCTGAGTATGCCCTTTTCCAACAAGTCTTTCTTTGTTCATTACCACTTTTCCTTCTTCAATTAGCTTGTTCTTAAACACCCACTTGGTTCCAAAGATGTTTTTGTCCTTTGGCCTTAGCACAAGCTCCCATGTATTTCTATTTTCAATATGATCTAATTCATCATTCATTTCTTTCAACCAATGTCGATCTTCTTTAGCCTCATTGAAGCTTTTGGGCTATATTTGAGACAATAATGAAAAATGTGCTTGATTGAAACTATCCAACAACTTCTTCCTTGTTTTCACTCCAAGCTCTTTGTTTTTGAGAATTTTAATTTTTGGGTGCTTCTTTTTAGTGTGACTTGGTGGAGCCTTCTTTGTAGTGGATGTATTTCTCCCTTCTTCCTCTTCTTCAGAAATTTCTTGGTCCTTATATTCAATGAAATCATGATCATGTGCAACATCTTTGAAATCATTAGATTTAGGAAAATCTTCATCAACAACAACATCAATAGCTTTGATTACATTTCTAGTTCTCTTTTTGCTTCATTTGTATCCACTTCTCTTGAAGGAATAGCCACGGAACATTCCTTCATTAGCTCTTGGCTAAAACTTTCCAAGTTTGTCTTCAGTTCTTTTGATGTAGCATTTTCTCCCAAAAATTTTGAAGTGCTCAATTTCTATTGGTCTTCCTTTGTACAACTCTTATCAATTTTTTTCGCCGTTAGGCCTAAGAAGAACTTTGTTGCCCAACTATA
>APFE031211737.1:43006-114511 GCA_000404065.3 Pinus taeda | reverse complement strand
TATTTGTGGGGTACACTAATATGCCCCACAACTATCGTGTGTATTTGCCAGACAGTGGTAAAACTGTTGTGCGACGGAATATAAAATTTCAGGAGGAGAAAGCCATGAAGTGTTCGCTTGAGAGGGAGCTACACTTGCATGCAGATGAGGAGCTATTAGTTCCTAAGGATGAGCTTTAGGACGTGGATCGGCCACAGGACGAGGTTCATGGAGTGGAAGAGACCACTCATGCAGCGCCAACCATCAGAGGGCGAAAGCGCTTGACAGAAGCTGAGCGACTGGCTCAAGATGCAGAGAAAGTTGTAGGACCACCTACATCCCAACGCAGGCAGAGACAGTCACCTGATCGGTACACTGGATACATGGCTCTTATGAGCAAGTGTGTTGTGACTGAGCCATCCTCTTTCGAGGAAGCTGTGGAGGATCCCGCATGGGTAGACGCCATGGTGGAAGAGTATGATTCTATTGTCAGAAACAGTGCATGGGAGATTGTTCCTAGACCGGAAGGGAAATCAGTGGTGGGTTCGAGATGGATCTACAAAGTTAAGCAGGCAGCTGACGGGAGTGTGGAGAAGTACAAGGAAAGATTTGTTGCCCGAGGCTTTTCACAGATTGAGGGGATCGATTATGAGGAGACCTTTGCACCTGTCGGAAGGTATTCTTCCATACGGACGATTCTTGCTCTCTCAGCGCAGATGGGATGGCACATTCATCAGATGGATGTGAAGACTGCGTTCCTCAACAAAGTCATTGAGGAGGAGGTGTACATTGAGCAACCCGAAGGCTTTGAAGTCTTCAGCAGCGAGTCGCATGTGTGCAGGCTCAAGAGAGCGCTGTATGGGTTGAAGCAAGCACCACGTGCTTGGTACACACGAATAGACAACTATTTCACAAGACTTGGATTCTCCAAGAGCGAGGCGGATCCTAACCTATACCAGATTGTGGTGGAGGGTAAGTTGCTTATCATTGTACTGTATGTTGATGATTTGATTCTAACGGGTGATGAGCTGTTGATACTGTCATGCAAGAAGGATCTTGCTACAGAGTTTGAGATGAAGGACTTGGGCCTCCTTCACTATTTCCTAGGATTTGAAATATGGCAGCGTAGTGGTGGACTGTTTGTTTCTCAGGGCAAGTATGCTTGGGAGATACTGGAGAAGTTCAACATGCATGGCTGCAAGCCTGTTGATACTCCTCTTCCTGGAGGTTGGAGGAAGGAGGATGCCACTTCGGGAGAAGAAGTGGATGCCATTGTTTATCGACAGTTGGTGGGGTCGTTGATGTATTTGGTCAATACACGACCTGATATATGCTATGCAGTTAACCAGCTTTCACAAGCTATGGTTAAGCCTACCAAGCTCTTCTGGAAGGGGGGCAAGCATGTATTGCGCTACTTGAGAGGCACATCGGGATATGGTTTGTGGTACAGACAGGAGGATGAGGTGAAGCTCTGTGGCTTCACGGATGCAGATTGGGCAGGGAGCCCAATGGACAATATCGACATCAGGTACCATCATATCAGAGATTGTGTGCATCGGAGGATCATGTTACTTTCGTACATTCCAACAGAGGATCAGGATGCTGATATTCTGACGAAGGCTCTCACCAGGAGCAAATTCGAGTACCACCAAGGCAGGATAGGGGTTGATGATAATCCATATCTTTTCGAGAGGGAGTGTTGAGATTGCAACAAGATGATGGAGCTTAGTGAAAAGAGTCGCCTTCACTAAGTGGGCCCGCAGGCTATTTTTGGTGCAAGTCTACTTTTAGACTATGTCTATTTTTAGACATATGGATCATGTCTATGGATTGCAGGTTGTTGTTTATGGATGATTGGTCAAATTGGGAAAAATAGATGGACTTCTATTTTTAGATCACAGTAGAGTGACTACTCAGTCTAAATATATAACAGTCAAATATTATTAGCTCATAATAATATTTAGACTATAAACTTTGTCTTATTCTCTTGGAGCACTTCAGGATGAGCTATGTATGTGGTACATGCAGATCCCAGAAGGAAATACGTGGTTACCTATGGGATGACTAATATTTGCATGTAGGACTTCAGTTAGAACTCAAGTGAGGTGAGTTTAGTGGACTGGAGGTGCAGTTGATGGAGTTGTGTTCAGTTTAGCTTTGTTAAACTGGTTGTATTTAGTCTAACTGGCAAATAGACTAGAGATGAGTTGGGTGAATTAGTTATTAATTAATTCACAAGTTATTAACTCATAATACAACTAATGAATACATCAGTAACTCAGTTTCATGTCAGTGCATGTTCAGTTCAGCAGGGACAGGTGTTAGAGGATCAGATTGCTATCAGTTGTGACTATAGTTGTGCATGAGGATTTGCACAATCAATGAAATTGAGTTATGCCAGTGAGAATTGGCCAATACCAAGTGATTATAGCCTCTACTCATGTGATTCCCAGTGCGAATGACTCTTTTGAGGTAAATACGAGTTTGGTTCAACCATTCTCATCCATTCTTGTGCAGGTATTGAGCAGTGGAGGCAGGTAAGCAGTGGAATAGATTTGGAGATCAGATCTGAGCTGTATCGTGTGTAACAGGTGGAGATAGTGCTGGATACTTGTGAGAAGTATTGACTATTGTAATGTTACATGTTCTCAATCATTAATATACAGATAGTGTGGGGTTTTCAGCTGATGCTTTCCCCAGGATACATACTATGTTAATGTGTGAATGCTCTTGATGTTTTATTGTTATTGATGCTGCTATATTGATGATCAACGTAGAGGAGCTTATGTGTTGTGTATGTTTTCCGCAATAATACATGATCAGGATAATCTCCATTGAATATGTGTTAAATTATTCAAAATTTCTACAGATATTTTATTAACCACTCTTATCCTAAATCACAAAAGGAAATTTCTATTGAAATTCAACCCATTTTACATCCCTTTGATTCAACTTTTGTTGGTTTTTAATGAACTACACAACATGGTTGTCAATGTAGAAAACAACTTCGTTGCACACAATGTAGTGTATTCATTTCTTTAAAGTCTGAACTATAGCATAAAATTCTATTTCAAGAGAATAATGCCACTATTTTTATTCTCATTGAAATAAGCAATTGACCATCCTTCCTCACTAAATACTCCTCTAATAGAAACTCTGCCTGCATTTGATTCAGAATAGAAGTACTTATGGAAGTTGGTAGAGAAAAAATAGGATTCTTAGTGACAATTTTCTTAAGTAACTTAAAGTTTCTATCTACTACTATAGTCCACTTTAACGGCTAATTATTTCTTTGGTAGTTTATACAACAGGTACACAAATTATACTATATTATTAACCAATTGAGTTTCCCCCATAGGGCTATTTTGTTAACCAGTCTTGTGCTAAATCATAAAATAAAATTTCTATTGATATAAAACCCATTTTACATGCCTTTGGTTCAAATTTTGTTGGTTTTTAATGAACTACATAACATAGTTATCAATGTAGAAAACAAGCAACTTCGTTTGGCACAAGTTAGTGTCTTTATTTATTTAAAGCCTAAACTATAGCATAAAATTCTATTTCATAAGAAGAATACCCCTATTTTTATTCATTTCTGTTCTTATTGAAACAAGTGATTGACCATCCTTCCTGACTCAATACTCCTCTAATAGAAATTCCACTTGCATTTGATTCAAAATAGAAATACTTAAGGAAGTTGGTAGAGAAAAAATAGGATGTGTGGTGAAAAATTTCTTAAGTAACCTAAAGTTTCTATATACTACTATTGTCCACTTTAGTGGATAATTATTTCTTTGGTAGTTTCTACAATAGGTACACAAATTACACTATTTTATTAACTAATTGAGTTTCCCCCATAGGGCTATTTTATTAACCACTCTTATGCTAAATCACAAAATAAAATTTCTATTGAAACTCAACCCATTTTACATGCCTTTGATTCAACTTTTGTTTGTTTTAAATGAACTACATAACATGGTTATCAATGTATAAAACAACTTCATTTGGCACAAGTTAGTGTCTTCATTTCTTTAAAGCGTGAACTATAGCATAAAATTCTATTTCATAAGAAGAATACCCCTATTTTTATTGATTTATGTTGTCATTGAAATAAGTGATTGACCATCCTTCCTTACTCAATACTCCTCTAATAGAAACTCCACTTGCATTTGATTCAAAATAGAAATACTTATCGAAGTTGGTAGACAAAAAATAGGATACTTGGTGACAATTTTCTTCAATAACTTAAAGTATCTACTACTATAGTCCACTTTAATGGCTAATTATTTCTTTGGTAGTTTCTACAATAGGTACACAAATTATACTATTTTTTTTCACAAATTTTCAGTAGGAACTTGCAATACAATGAAAATTTCTAACATTCAACACATTTTATGGGGTAGGAAAATCAATTATTGCTCTAAATTTTTCAAGGTCCATCTTAAAACTATATTTAGAAATCACTAAGTATCTATCTACTAATTCCCTTTCCAAAAGGTACATTTATTCAGATTAATCAACAATTTTGTTGTTGCAAGGTCTTCAAAACTAACGTAAGATGTCTTAGATACTCTTCCTTTGTTTGGTTATATACTAGACTGTCATCCAAATAAACAATGACAACCTTACCTTTAAACACCTTCAAGACTTCATTCATTAGTGTTTTGAAAGTGTTGGATGTGTTTTAACACCAAAAGGCATTGGTAACCACTCATA
Source organism: Pinus taeda (assembly GCA_000404065.3). Taxonomy (NCBI): domain Eukaryota; kingdom Viridiplantae; phylum Streptophyta; class Pinopsida; order Pinales; family Pinaceae; genus Pinus; species Pinus taeda. The sequence goes on along the minus strand of APFE031211737.1, from coordinate 109,813 downwards.
CAGTTCATTATTGATCTTAAAGATTTGTTTCTGCTTGCACTTTTATCTCATTTAAATTTGGTTGTAACCACTCTCCAAGTCAATGTTAGAAAAAAATATAACACTACTCTAACAATCAACTAAATCATTAATGTGATGGAAAAGGAAATCTATATCTAATTGTGTTTTTGTTTATGGCTCTCAAATAAATGCACATCCTCCATCCACCATCCTTATGTGGAATAAGGATACTTGGAACAAAACACGAACTTCAAATTTCTCTAATAATACTTTTTTCTAACATCTCTTGCACATGTTTCCTTGCTTATTCATTTTCTTGAAGAGTCATTCCGTAGGTTGCCTTGTTTCGAATATTTTCTCCAGCAATCAAATCAATATGATGGTGAATACTTTAAACATTGGGTAGTTTATTTAGTAATTCATGAAAAACTATATCAGAAATATCATCAAAAATATCCTTGATTTCCTTATGAAAGTCATCTAAACTTGTGTTGGTAAGAATTTCCTTAGGTTTTCCAATTAAGGAAAAATGGAATTCCTTCTTTTTGACCTCTTACAACAAATCCTTTCCATTCATCATTAACACACTAGGATTGGCTTCTTATTTAGCTATTTAATATTGTAAATGTACCAATTCATACCTCTGCCCATCCTTCTCAAGTGTGTATGCATTCCTTCTACCACCATGGATATATATCTTGTCGAACTGTGATGGCATTTGTAACAAAATATAGGAAACATCCATAGTCATTACTTCACTCAATATTTCATCCTTGCACCTTCCCATATGAAAATCTACCTTAAATTATTCATTGACTAATATTTGATGACCCTTTTCAAAACCATGAAACATTCGAATAAGTAGGATGTGTCTTTCTTTTGTAAATATATTCTCCCTACCATCTTTGTTGAAACAATAGTATCTCTACTACCACCATCCAGTACAACCTTACAACACTTACCCCTTAACTTGCACATTGTCCTAAACAAACTTCTCTTTTGGCCTGGTTATTTAGTTTCCTTTTCTAAGTCAATTAGAACTTGCTTCAATAACAAGGATTTGCCTCCTTGAGCAGTTTCTTCAGTTGTGACTATACTTGCACTCCCCATTCGAGCTTCTGCCACATTTACACTCTTTTGTCCAGTTGGAGTATTATATGGTAATTCCCATTACTTATGGAGTAACTTTCCACATTTATAGATCTAGGCTAGTATTGTATACCTCTACCTCTATCTATGGAGAAATATCTTCCTCTTAAGTATACTTACTTTGATTCTAACCTTCTACCTTTGGAGGCTGAAATATTTCTATGCTACTCAACTATCATTTCCCTTTTCATAACTATTTCCTTTGTATTTTGACTCTATTTTCTAGAAATCTTCTCTAAATATTCCAAAGTAGCTTGTTAAGCATATTTAACTACTTTTAGAGTCAATATACCAAAATTTTGCTAAATATGATACCTGAAATGAGTAAGGTACCCAGAAACCTTTTCAACATTCTTTTCAATGTTTCTAACTCTAATATTTAGTTTATAACTTTATTCAATATATTATTTCACTATCATTGATCCGAATTGGATCCATGATGAATTATCAGAGGACCATGATGGTATCAAATTAGGTCAAACATCGAATTCAAAGAGCAGAGGGTGATCAGGAAGACCTCAGAATAGTGGCAGTTGGTAGCTAGTGAGAAATGATGAGGACCTTAGTCAAAGCACGCTGACCAGGGCCCGTGGAGACTGTGAAAGAGAAAAATTGGCACCTGGGAAGCCTGAAGTGAGAAAAGGAGGTTGTTTTTGATGCGCGATTAGTGCATCGCTAGGCAGAACTCCTCGAGAAGGAAAGCCCCAAAGCACTCGATCGCAAGAAAGTCGGGGAAAACAATGGGGAAAATGCTAGAGGCTAAAGGTAGGACCCGCGCTCAAAAAACCATAGTATTTATTTAGGGCACCCTTGGGAAGTAGGTGGATTCGGAGAAAAATGAGTGATTCACCTCAGCGCCCGAAACATGGAAGGCAGAGGAGAGAGAAAACCACCACACATCATGCGCTAATGATTGAGCAAGTCAACCATACGAAATGAGCAAATGGAATGGGATCTGGAAGCTCCAGATCTAACAGCTGAGAATGCGCCCGATGAAAGAACTGGATTTGACAGGGGATTAAGTCACGATCTATAAGAATTTGAGGTCTAATTTGACTGTTGAGGTGGCAGATGAGTCATTTCCCAATGTAACTAAAGAACCAAATCGATGAAGGAAAAGCTGGCGCAGTTCGCAAGATGACAAGTGGTCACTCGCTATGAGCCATTGATGATGACGCCAAGGCAGGGAACTCCAAGTGAGTAGCAGCAGACGATCCAATGGAGGAAGAAGAGGAATAAAATATTTGCAAGATCAGTTGGCCTTAAAGCCATGAACAGAGAACAAAAAACACAAAGAGAGAGGATGCCGAGAGGAAGAACTAGAGAAAAGAAGACAAAGACAAAGAAGTGAAGAGACAGTGAAGCAAAAAGCAGAAAGATAGAGAGCCAAGTTGACCTGTAGCACAAGGCAGCATCGAGCGATCCATGAGAGGATCTGTCAGGAACTGAGCACCACATCAAGCTCCTCCCATTGAAGACTAGAGAGGTCAAGAGCTAGTAACAAAAAGAGTCTGTGTACTCTAGTGGCTTGGGGGATCCAAGAACCACCCTGCCAAGCAATTCTGTTTCAGGAGACTCAGATTGAGCTTCTTATTGTAATTATTTGCTTTAACGACACAATAAAAGAAGGCCATGATTGAAATCTGGACCAGAGACGTAGCCTTGGAGGATAGGGTGAAATCCTTATTAATTGTTGTGTTCTTGAATTTTCTTACTGTGTTTCTCTGTTGTTTTCCATATTTCTAGTGTCTGTGTTTTTCACAATCTGATCGATCCATTGGCTAAAATCACATAAGCACACACCAGCACATGAGTTTGTAACACCTTCATTCAATAATTCTTTAACTGAGATCACTCATAGGGTGATTTTTAGATCAAGTGCTATAGGAGCTCTAGGTTGTAAGGCTAGACAAGCTTGTGTTAGTTTAGTTGTGAATGCTCATTAGATCAAACCTCAAATTAGGAGAAGGAGAGTTGGTCGAAACTAATCCTGAAGTTGGGAGAGTCTATCCTTGGAAGACAATGTTAGAGGAAGGTTCTATTGGGCCAGATCCTCAATTCATAGAAAGTTTACTAGCCATAAATTCCATGGTAGAATAGATGTATAGGGAATTTAGAAAACATAGGGATAAAGATTCATCAGGTTCTAAACAAGACAAAGGAGAAGATGAATCACATTTCCATGACCACTCAAAAGGAAAAGGGAAAGAGGAAGGCTTTCTCACACCACCTAATAGCCCTGGACATAACAATAAAACATCTTTGATCAAGCTAGATGTCAAATTTGACTTACCTATATATGATGGAGAGTTGAATGCAGAAAAGTTGGACAATTGGATTAGACAAATTGATGTGTATTATAGGTGTGGAATATAGACTCAAACAAGAGCAATATTTAGCTGGAAATCTTATGCGTAGAAGGCACTGCCTTGGTTTAGTGGGAAGACAGAACCCAAGCTGATATGAAAAGACATGGTAAGACTATCTTTGTCTGGAGTGAATTTGTGTCTACAATCAAAAAGCAGTTCTATCCATTGGACTACATGCAACAAGCCATGATGAGTTGGAAAACTCTTCAGCAGTTGAAAGGGAAAAGTGGGGTACACTCAAGAATTTACAAAGTGAGCACTGATTCTAGGAATCTCATTAGACTCACCTAAAACTCTTTTGAAGTACATTGGTGGTCTACACAACTACATGAAGCATACCATCCTCATGTTTAATCCCACTAGTATAGATGAGGTATCTGTACAAGATACTCTAGACAGATACTCATCTAGAGGCTAGAGGAAAGAATGGAAATCCAGTAGTTTGGGGACCATCCAACCCACTACAAGCAAGAGCAAGGAGAAAAGAAAGCAGAAGTGGAAAGCAAGGAAGGCTAACACTGTACAGAAAAGCAAAGCTTCATGCACTCATTGTAAAAAGGATGGGCATGATGAGGAACATTGTTGGATTCTACATCGAGAGCTAAGACCTAAGAAGTTCGACGACAAGAAGAAGAAGACTGCTACAGCTATTCAGAAAGATTTGGGGTCAGACTCGAGAGATGAAACACCTATTGCAGCCATAGGTATAAAAGGTTGTCTACTTTAGAGAATGTCAAAATCAAGAAGTAGGTGCAGGAGTTGCTCGAGAAAGGGTTCAACAAGCCTAGCACATCACCATGTGGGTCACCAATCGTTTTGGTGAGAAAGAAAGATGGCTCGTGGAGAATGTGCATTAATTACCGAGCACTAAATAAGATAACAATAAAAAATCATTATCCCCTTCCTCGCATAGGTGATCTTTTAGATCAATTGAAAGAAGCTATTTATTTCACCAAGCTAGACTTGCACAATGGATACCATCAGGTCAAAGTTGTAGAACAAGATGCATGGAAGACTACTTTCAAAACAAAGTAGGGATTGTATGAGTGGCTACTTATGCCCTTTCACTTAAGTAATGCTCCTATTACTTTCATGAGATTAATGAATGATGTACTCAGACCTTTTCTTAATGATTTTGTTATTGTGCATCTGGATAACATTCTGATTTTTTGTAAAACGTGGGAAGAACACTTAAAGCATGTTAAGAAAACACTAGATGTTTTGAAAAGAGAAAGATTTCATGTTAAACTCTCAAAATGTGAATTTTGCAAAACATCTCTAAATTATTTGGGTCATATACTAGGGGGTGGTGAATTGAAGATAGATCCCTCTAAGGTGGTAGTCATTATGAATTGGCACGGAAGTGAGAAGCTTCCTAGAAGTAGCACAATATTGGAGGATGTTCGTTTCTAACTTTTCCTCAATTGCAAATCCCTTCCATGCTTTAACGGGATTGAATAAGGTGTTTCAGTGGGGAGGAAAACATCAGAAATCCTTTGACACCTTGAAAGAAAAAATTAGTACAACACCTGTACTAGCACTGCCTGATCTACAAAGACCATTTGAGATCCAAACAAATGCCAGGGACTATGCCATGGGAGCAGTGTTGACACAACATGGTAAACCCATATGTTATCATTCTAAGACTTTTAATCCTGCAGTAGCTAACTATCCTACATATGATAAAGAATTGTACACATTAGTTCAGAGTGTGAAAATGTGGAAACATTACTTAATGGGAAAAGAAACAATAATAAATAATAATCATAAACCACTTCAATATCTACAATCCCAAACTAAGTTGCAGAAAACAAGGCATTATAGATGGATGGGTTCTCTACAACAGTTTCACATAGTCATCAGATGAAAAAAGGACATACACAATAAAGTTGCAGACATGTTATTTAGACCCATTATAAATGCATCTACTATACTTAAGCATAATTCTCTGCTACATGAAAGCTACATTGAACAATAAGCTCAAGATATAGAATTTAAAGATGTATATGTAACTTTGACTCAAGGAAAATGAGTAGAAGAATTGGATTATCATGTAAAGGACCAACTCTTATACCATTGTGGGAAGTTATGCATTCCACAAACTGAGAGAATAAAGATAATTAGAGAAGCACACACTTCTATGATATCAAGTCACTATGGGGTAAGTAAAACTATTGTAGAGCCGCAAAGATTTTGTTATTGGCCAAAAATGAATGAGACAGTTTCTAGATATGTAAGAGGGTATGCTATGTGTGCTAAAAGCAAGCCCACTGTTGTGTGTGGAGCATGATTGTTCAGAGGTATTTGTTTTAGCCGGATGTATATTGTAGGAAGTTTGCACACCCCTCCACACGGGCGGGTTCAGGGGGGACTTGTCCCCCCAGTGCGGGTCCAGGGGGGCCAATCCCCCCCGGCTGGGGGGTTCAGGAGCTAGCGGTCCCCTGGTAGGGGCTCGGGGGCAGTGCCCCAGAAGCTAAAAACAAATGTAAAATTGCCTTGTAAAAGTATAGTAATTTCTAGTCAATCTGGGCCATTTATTATGCGTATGATCTGACGGTAGAACTTATGTTTAGTTTAGGGTTTTTTTCCCTAGAAGGCAACCCCTCTCTTTGTATGAGGTCATTGTATTTGAGGTTATGTAATAGATGCATATTCTCCAAGCAAGAAATGAAGAGGTGAGACTGTGAGAGAAAACAGAGGATATTACAGCCAATCTGATGTGGGTTGTGTCTCTTCATTTTTGTTGGATAATAGAAAGGAAGGACTGGCTATTCACAGTGGACGTAGTCTAAACTGGGTGAACCATGTATATCTGTGTCTCTCTTGTTTTATGTGGCTTATGTGTTTATATTTCTGCAATATTTTATGTGTTCCATTGCTCCGTAATATATATAATTTTCTAACAACTAGTATTAGAGCCGAAGGTCTATTTAGCTGATAAACTCGGAAGAAAGAAGCATTCCTCATTTGAGTGGGAGAAATGTTGGAAGATGCTAAGTTTGGGGTCGAGGAATTTAACAGCCAAAACTTCTCCCTATGGAAGATGTAGATGGAAGATTATCTATAACAGAAAAACCTATACCTACCATTGGGAGGGAAAACAAAGATGTCGATGGGTATGATAGATGAAGAATGGAACCTTCTCTATAGAAAGGCACTCAGAACAATACAGTTGTGCCTCACAGTGTCGGTCGCCTTCAACATTTCGAAGGAAACAAGGATAGAGGGTTTGATTAAGGCGTTGGAGAAACTATATGAAAAAACCTCGACCTAAAACAAGGTATTTCTTATGAAACATCTGTTTAATATGAAGATGTCGGAAGGTGGATCTGTTGCGGACCATTTAAATGATTTTAATAATGTTACAAGTCAGTTATGTTTTGTAGGGGTAAACTTTGATGATGAAATTGGAGCTCTGTTATTCTTGTGCTCATTACCACAAAGTTCGAATGGATTAGTAATGGCCATTAGTAACTCTATTTCTGGATCTAGTACTTTAAAGTTTGATGATGTTGTCAGTGTTATCCTTAGTGAGGAAATGTGATGGAAAAGATTTGGTGAAACATCGGGTAATGCTTTGAGTGCAGATTTTAGGGGAAGAAAAATCGAAAGAGGAAAGAGCTCAGGATATCGCAGTAAATCAAGGAAAGGCAGATCCAAGTCAAGATTGGGGATAGTGTGATGGAAATGAAGAAAGAAAGGACACCTAAAGAAAGACTGTAGATCTCAAAAGGGAAAAGAAGGAGATGCACAACAAGAAAACAATCATGAAGCAAATGTCACAGGTGAGGTGTTACAAGATGCTTTGATTCTTTCTTTCAAAAATATTATTGATCCCGGGGTGGTAGATTCAGGGGCCTCATTCCATGCCACACCTAATAAGAAAAACTTTCATGACTATGTTCAAGGAAATTTTGGACAAGTTCGTTAGGGTGATGATAAACCCTGTAAAATTGTTGGAATGGGTAAGGTTCTTGTAAAAAAACAGAATGGAAACCAATGGCTACTAAAGGAGGTAAGGCATGTTCCAGATCTAAAGAAAGATCTGATTTCAATAGGGTTGTTAGGTGGTGAAGGTTGTGTGACAACTTTCACAGATAAATCTTGGAAGGTCACCAAAGGAGCCCTCGTAATAGCAAAAGTTGAAAAGGTTGGTACATTGTATTTATGCAATGGTATTTCTAACTTTGTTAATGCTTTCACCTCCAAAGGAGAAGATGCATCATTATGGCGTCATAGGCTTGGACACGTGAGTGAAAAGGGGATGAAGATTCTTCAATCAAGGAATTTGTTGCTGGGTTTGAAGAATGTTGATTTGGACTTCTGTGAGAATTGCATTTATGGAAAACAGAAGAGAGTCAGATTTCTGAGAGTTGGGAAAGAAAATAAGAGCGAAAAATTAGAGCTTGTGCATAGAGATGTATGGGGACTGGCTCAGGTATCATCTCTCAGTGGCTCTCATTATTATGTTACTTTTATTGATGATGCAACTAGAAAAACATGGATTTATTATATTAAAAATAAATCTGATGTATTTGATACTTTCAAGAAATGGAAAGCTTTGGTTGAGATTGAGACAAGAAATAAATTGAAGTGTCTTATATCAGACAATGGAGGTGAATATTGCAGCAAAGAGTTTGATAGGTATTGTTTAGAGCACGAAATTCGCAGAGAGAAGATAGTTCCAAGAACACCACAAGAAAATGGTGTATCAGAAAGCATGAACATAACAATCGTGGAGCGTGCAAGGTGCATGAAATTGCATGCAGGATTGCATTTACAATTTTGGGCAGATGTTGTAGATACTGTTGTTTATCTAATAAATAGAGGGCCTTCAAGTTCTTTGGATGGTGGTGTTCCAGAGGAAGCATGGACAAGCAAAAACGTAAACTACTCTTTTTTAAAGCCTTTTGGTTGTGAGGCCTTTTTCCATATTGATAAAGAAAATAGAACAAAGCTTGAGGCAAAGTCAAAGAAATGTACCTTTATTGGATATGGTGTTAATGATTTTGGTTATTTCTTATATGATTACGGAAATCAAAAAATCATTAGGAGAAGGGATGTAATATTCAATGAAAAGGTCTTGTATAAGAATCAGTTGCAGGAAAAGAAAAAGGAAAAATAAAACAAAGAATATGTAGTTCTTGATGAAATCACTAAAAAAGTAAAGGTGCCTGAAAATAATAATAATCAACAACCACAACAACAACAACCATCAAAACAACAATAGGCACCCCAAACACCTGAAAGTGGTGTTAGAAGATCTACTAGGATAAGTAGAACCCCTGAATGGTACTTTCCTTCATTATATTATTTATTGTTGACTGATTCTGGTGAACTCGAATATTATGAAGAAGCAATGCAGGTTGAAAGCAGGAAGAAGTGGGAGGTAGCCATGGAAGAAGAGATGGGCTCCTTAATGCATAACCAGACTTGGGACTTAGTCAGGTTGCCTGCAGGAAAAACTACATTGAAGAATAAATGGGTTTACAGGCTGAAGGAAGAAGATGGAGGAAAACAGAGGTACAAAGCTAAACTTGTGGTGAAGGGGTTTGCACAGAAGAAAGGTATTGATTTTGATGAAATATTTTTTCCTGTTGTTAAAATGACTCCAATCATAACTATTTTAAGTCTAGTAGTAGTTGAAGATTTGCATCTTGAGCAGTTAGATGCAAAGATAGCCTTCTCCATGGGGTTTTGGAGGAAGAGATATATATGCAACAACGACAAGGATATGAGGTGAAAGGGAAGGAGAAACTAGTTTACAGGTTGAAGAAGAGTTTATATGGCTTAAAACAGGCTCCAAGGTAGTGGTATCTAAAATTTGACAAGTTTATGTCTGAACAAGGTTATACTAGATGTCACTTTGATCATTGTGTTTATTTGAAAAAGCAAAATGATGGCAGCTATATTATAATATTATTGTATGTAGATGACATGCTTGTTGCAGGGTCTAACATGCAGGAAATAAATTTGCTCAAAAGAAAATTGGCAAATTCATTTGCAATGAAGGATTTGGGAGCTCCAAAACAAATCCTTGGTATGAGAATCACTAGAGACAGGAAAAATCGCAAATTAACATTGTCTCAGAATGAGTACATACAAAAGGTGTTAAAAATATTTAATATGCACAATGAAAAACCAGTTGGTACACCTTTTTCTAGCCATTCCAAACTTAATAAGGAAATGTACCCAAAGAACCAAGAAGACATGGATTATATGTCTAAAGTTCCATATGCATCAACAGTTGGAAGCTTAATGTATGAAATGGTCTGCACAAGGCCTGATATTGCACATGTAGTGGGAGTTGTAAGCAGGTACATGAACAATCTAGGAAAGGACATTGGATGGCATGAAATGATCTCAGATATTTGAAAGGTACCACAAATTCAAGCTTTATGCTTTGGTGGTCAACATTTTCTCTGAGGATATGTGATGCAGATATGCAGTGAAGAGATATAGGAGGAGCACTACAAGATATGTATTTACTTGTTTGTGGATAGTGTTAGTTGGGTTTTAAAATTCAAAAGTGTTGTTTCACTTTCAAATTGGAAGTAGGTATGTTGCTGCTACAAGGCTAGAAGAAATGATTTGGTTACAAAGGTTTATGGGTGAATTGGGTAAGGAGCATGATATGGGCACGTTATACAGTGATAGCCAAAGTGCCATTCATCTTGCAAAGAACTCAGCATTTCATTCCAGGACTGAACAAATACAACTCAAGTACCATTTCATATGATCAGCATTGGAAGATGGAGAGTTGAAGCTGTAAAAGATACACACTATTCAGAATCCTACAGATATGCTAACAAAAGTTGTAACCAAGGAGAAATTGAGAATATGCTCAGTTTCAATTGGTCTTCAAGGATGATGATGAATCATTGTCTAGCAAATGAAGTAGCGGTGGAGTTGCTACAATCATTCTCGAAGTGGGAGATTGTTGTGTGTGGAGCATGATTGTTCAGAGTCTTTGTTTCAGCTAGATATATACCCTAGGAAGTTTGTCCGGGGGGGTTGATTCCCCACCGGCTGGGGGGTCCGGGGGCTAGTGGTCCCCCAGCAGGGGCTTGGGGACAACACCCCCGAAGCTAAAAACAGATGTAAAGTTGCCTTGTAAAAGTATAGTAATTTCTAGTCAATCTGGGTCGTTCATTAGGCAGATGATCTGACGGTAGAACTTATGTTTAGTTTAGGGTTTTTTCCCTAGAAGGCAACCCCTCTCTTTGTATGAGGGCATTGTATTTGAGGCTGTGTAATAGATGTGTATTCTCCAAGCGAGAAACAGAGAGGTGAGACTGTGAGAGAAAACAGAGGATGTTACAGCAGATCTGTTGTAGGTTGTGTTTCTTCATTTTTCTAGTTAATAGAAAGGAAGGACTGGCTGGTCGTGGTTGATGTAGCCCAAACTGGGTGAACCACGTATATCTCCGTCTCTCTTTTTTTGTGCATTTTCTATGTTCATATTTCTGTAATATTTTATGTGTTCCATTGCTCCGTAATATATAATTTTATAACATCATATTGATGCTAAATATTATTTTATCAGAGATTTGATTAACAATGATGAAATTGTGTTGCAGCACTGTAGGTCACAAGAGCAATTTGCTAATATTTTCACAAAGCCATTGGTGCGTGAAAGTTTTGTTTATCTCAGAGAGTGTTTGGGAATTTTCAATGGAGGAAGTTGTGATTTAAGGGGACTATTGGAAATAATAATCCCAACCATTTCCTTAAACACACTGACAAACACCATGCATTCCCAGTCAACTACTACATGGTTGCAATCTTGTTTGCAGGCGAAAGGACTAAAGTCAGAGCAGAAGTATGACACTGACCATTCCGCAACACAACATAGAAGTTAAGGCACTTAATTAAGTTTAGTAAATAAGTATGGGAAAGTATTCACTCTGTAACTGTCGCCCACACTCCACACCACCTGCAAGTTCAGAAAACCAATTACTATGTAAAATCGCCCATGTTGCATATTAATTATTTTCTCTATCATGTATTAATATCAAATTTATATGTTGAGATGAATATGAATGTAAAATTCATTTGCATAGTTGGGAAAGTTAGAGAGTGAGAGTCTCTGAGGTAGTGAGGAGAAAATCATGGAGGAAATATTGATGGGTGCGTGAAAACCAGTTTTACAGAGTTTTACAAACATTTACTCTGCAACACCAGTGATACGTAAATTGCAGTAAGTTTTTTTTTTTGTTTTTTCACTTGGAGCTGCAACCTCCATTTATCATGCGAATGTATTTCCTTATGTTTTAACATATAATATAAATTGTGGCTTGTTTCATTATGGTATTAATATTTCACAAGTAGATTTACTGTAACCCTTTTTGTTTTACTCTGTTTTGCCATGAATGAGATTTGTGTTTTATTAAGCATCTGTGTAGTTACGATTTCCTTTCCACAACATAAGACTTACCTTGCTGCAACTGATGTTGACTTCTCCACAACGAAATTATTTGCCAGACTCCTCTCCTCTGCCCCTATAATTTTTTTCTAACAAGTTGTCGAGTGACAATGACTGAAAATTGGACTGAATGGCCTGCATCTCTACATCCACAGACGGGTGGATCATTTGTTTTCTATGCATGTCGCTGATCGCCCATCTATCAAATCCTTATTTTATGTTTCTATTTAGTGGGTATAGGGGTTGCTGGTGGTCTCTGAGTTGTCCCCTTCATTTAAAGGTAAGCAATAGGAGATAGGCTAGTATCCATGGACACGGAGGCTTCCAAGAAGGAGTGGCACCACAAAGGCATTACTGAAGCTACAATCCCATTCTTTGGGCTCACATGAACTTAATTATCCAATCGAAGGAGCTCAAAGACCACTTCAATAACTGAGAAAAGCTCATACATAAACACTTTAAAGAGCTTAGAAGAAAAGGGAATGTAAAAGGAAGAAAAGGGAATGAAAAGGAAAAGTTAAAAAATGTGTTGCAGACACCAGTATTGGCAACCCTGATTTTGGAGAAAAAAATTCCACAGAAAAGAGCACTGGAAACCTTGATGAGACCTTTGATGAAAAATAAATTGTATAAAGGAGCACTCACAACACTAATGCGACTTTGGAAAAAAATCCACAATAGAAAAATCACCAAAAACCCTCATAAGGCATTGTGGTTCTTAAATGATCATGTGAAGTGACGACTCTATGTGAGAAAATGGACAATGAGGATATCAACAATGTTGGAAATAGTAAAATGTTTTGCATGAAGATTTAGAAAGAATGCATGAAGAGATAAGTTGAATTAAGTGTATTTTATATTTAGAGTGTGAGTTAACTAAGTTAAGTGTGAGTCAGGTTGAGTTCAGTTTATATTTGGAGAAGTCCAAATTTAGAGTGTGTATGTGAAGTTATTTTGTGTGAGTTACTAGTCTAAAATTTTTAAATATCCTTCACAGAGTTAAGTGTAATCATCAAATGTAATTGGTCAATAGAAAAACCACTTGTGTGTGTAAATTTTATGCCTTTTCTCTTCTGTCTTTCCTAGAAATTAATATCAGAGCCAAATCGTAGAAAAACTATAACCAAAAGATTTAAAGGATAAGGGAGTTTGCAACCACAACCTGTAGAGTTGCATTGTGTGAGCTCTAAGTGTGAATAATTTTTTCTGATTCATGAAACAACTCATGCACCCCAAAGCTATAGAATCTGCTGTGTTAATCACACAACACTTACAAAGGTTTAAAGGTCTAAAAAAATTAATTCGATTGGCCAAGAAAAGTCAATCAACATGAGCATAGAGTTAAATTAAGCGTATGGTGAAAAAAGAAGGTCTCATGTGGACATGGTTTTTAAACAAAGGAAATTTTTTCGAAAAATTCTAAAGGAATGCAAGTTTCATAATTGATGAACTGTGTTTGAGGTTCATGAACCTAATGAAGGTTTGCAATCATATATATTGCATAGTTTTTTTCTGAAGGGTTAAGAAGTTTTAAAACATTATTTTGGCTTTATTAAAAGCTCTTTGCATATTTTAGTACAAATCTTTTCAAAATAGAGTTCTAGTTTTATTTCATAAGAAAATAAAAAGAGTGATTCAATTTGATTGCAAAAAGATAGAAGGTCTGTGGATTTTGGGATATTTTTAAAGTGGTTTTTTTTTAGGTGGAAAAGAGCTTTATTGAAAAGAGAGTTTGGGATTTTGTAAAAAAATTTAGTTTGTCAATGATGACAGTATTTTGAGTGGATATTGTGCCTTATTGGGGCGCATATTAAAAATTATATTTTTTTGGGGGTGATATGGAAGGTAGGCTTATGCGATCAAGAAAGAAGCTATAAGATAGAGTAAATACAACAGTCATGGGCCACAAAGTGCCAATGAATAAGATTAATAAAAACAATAAAAAATAAGAAAAGATTGTTTCCATGTTTAGAGAGGTTTAGGGAACAACCGAGGAAATTAGAAGTCTAACAGAAGACAAAGAAGAAATCATGGTTGATTGGTTTAGCTTCGATCTTCTACAACCTCCTATGTTTATTGGTAATATTTTGATCATTGGGTTATCAAGATGAAAACCTTTCTTTGAGCTAAAGACTTAATTGAGTACTCGTCTAATAACCCATATGATGAAGTATGCGATGCTTTAGCATTAGATTTTATAAAATGGGGATTGGATGTGTAGTTTTTGTTCAAGGTACCAAAATCTACAAAATCCAAGGAAGCATGGAAGATCTTGGAAGAAGAATTTGGTGCAAGGGAGAGTGACATGCAACAACAAGATGTGTTACAATTTGTTTAGTCAGCTGTAGATCTAAGATTAGATGAGCAAGACTCTGAGAAGACAACAAAGCTTGGAGGATCCCACTCAAAAGTGGATGATGGTCGTGATGACCATAAAAGTGAAACCCATTACACAGACATGGATATGGATGAAGAAGTTGCAGCAAATATTTCTGAGAGAGAAGTTAAAGTCTCTATTTATGAAGCATACAAAGAACATATAAATGAGAAACGAATACATTGTAACGTGCATGGAGTAGATGATGGTGAATCCCACTATGACGAAACACATTTGCATGATGAATACAAAGTGAGATGTGTAATGGTAAATCTAGCCACAAATAATGAATTTGGTGAAGATGAAATTGTTAATGAGCACATGCATGCTCATATATCCCACCATAGGGTGGATGAACATTATGTTGGTGATATGTGTGGTTTCTTTTTTGAAATAGAGATTTATTTTTTCACTATGGTAAGCATCAGGTTTCATGAAGAATTGTATGTTGAAGTTGCCACTGTAGCAGCAAGTTATGAAGGAGTTGAAAATACTCATGAAGCAATGTGTGAACAAACAAAAAATGAGTTTGGCATAGACAAAGTTATCAATAGAACAACAAATAGTTTGGTGGATCCAGCAATTGGAATTTTTTATGTTAAATTTCATGAAGATAATTTAATTGGTGATGAGTGGTTGCACATTATGTGAAAAAAATAATGCATTAATATGCTGTTATTTGGTGAGAGAAGCACACTTGTATCTGGAAGCCAAGTAGAAGACAACTTGTTTGCAACAACAAAGTTTTGTAAAGGAGTGGAAGATAAGGTAGAGAAGAAAGCTATCAATGCAAATCATAAAGAATATATTTATAACATTGATATTGAGTGTGTAGAGTATAGGAAAAAAGCAACAATAACTGATGATGAAAGTGAAGAGATAGAGATGGAAGTTTTTTAACACAAAGATGAAAGCATTGAAACAATTTTTAAGCAATGGAGTCAATAAGAGATAAGATTTTTCTATCAAGAAATATGACAAAAAGAAATTCAGGGATACAAAGTGTGAAGAACATAGTTTGAAGATGAAGAGTTATGACAATAGTCCATAGTTGAACGAATATTTGAAGAGGAAGTTGTAGAAGACAGTATCATATTTTTTTTCAGCACAAATTCAAGACAAGTCAAAGAAACATTGCAACAAAA
Organism: Pinus taeda; assembly: GCA_000404065.3. Taxonomy (NCBI): domain Eukaryota; kingdom Viridiplantae; phylum Streptophyta; class Pinopsida; order Pinales; family Pinaceae; genus Pinus; species Pinus taeda. The sequence goes on along the minus strand of APFE031211737.1, from coordinate 94,348 downwards.
ACATGTAAAAAAATATGGAGCATACAACAAGAATAAGCAACAAAAAATGAAGTGATTTCAAGGATATAAAATTTGGAAGAAGAGAAAAATAAAATGCAAAATTGTAAAATTTTTGAGTCAATGTAAGCCTACCTGAGAGACATAGACAAGTAGGCATATTTGAATGATGATTGAGTCAATTTCTATTATAAGCCTAGCGGGCATAGTTGAGTCATGTTGAGTCATATGGTCATAATTAAGGAGGAGTGTTGGAAATAGTAATTACTTCCGCATGAAGATCTAGTAAGAATCCTGTCGGGTGATGCATGAAAATATAAGTTGATTTAAGTGCAGTCTAGATTTAGAGTGTGAGTTAACTAAGTTAAGTGTGAGTAACGTTGAGTTCATTTTATATTTAGAGAAGTCCAAATTTATATTGTGTGCGCATGTGAAGATATTTTGGATGAGTTACTAGACAAAAAAGTTTAAATACCCCTTAGAGGGTTCATTGTAATCATCAAGTTTGGCACTACAAGAAAAAAATACATTGGTGAGGGTAAAAAAATGTCACCATAAGCTCATTGGTGACGGTTAAAAGAGCCTATGTCATCAAAAAATGAACGCCACCAAAGGTGGCATTGCCAAAAGTATAGGCGTTGCGGTGACATTCAAGGTCCATCACCAATAATGATTTATAATGACGGATAGTGACCATCGCCATTTCATATGAGAAATGATGACAGACCTTAGCCTCTATCACCAAAAAACTAAATGTCACCAAAGGTGGCGTCATGAAAACTATAGGTGTTATGGTGACATTCAAGGTTCGTCACGAAAAATGATTTTAATGAAAAATACTGACTACGCCTATTTCATATGCACAACAATTTATTGTGATGGACCTTTCATGGTTGTCACTATTGATGCATATATATGGTGATGTTCATTTACCATCTCCATTTCATATTTTGGTGAGTGTTGAAAAATGTCAGCATAATCTCATTGGTGACGGTCAAAAGAGCATATGTCACCAAAAGTATACGTGTTGTGGTGACGTTTAAGGTCAATCATGAATAATTATTATAATGTCAAATATTGATTGTCACCATTTCATATTTTGGTGAGGGTAAAACAAATGTCACTATAAGCTCATTGGTGATGGTCAAAAGAGCCTTCACCACCAAAAACCAATCATCACCATTCTATATAAATATCAGGGCACGATGGAATTGAACCACCAAACTCCTGCTTGTAAAGAAGGTGCTCTTTCATTGAGCTAACACCCTTTAAAGAATGACTTTAAAAAATTAGAACTTAAAACTTTATAAATTGTAAATTCTAGAGCTTTCAATAAATTATAAAAATTTGTAAGTCATGCCAAATTTTTTACTAAACAAGAGCCACATGATTGCAATGTCTTTTTTGGTTCTTATGGCTCTTGTGGAAACATATAATAACAAAAATTATTATCATGTTAAATCTTTTAATTATTTCAAACTCATCATGTGGTTTAGGTTTTCTATTCTGTTTGAAAGAGTAACGTTACAAGACTACATAAGATTAATACATATGTTATTTTCTTCCTAGATGGCCGACCTAACAATTATATCAAGTTGGCGATAAAAATTAAATGTAGAGAGTAATAATATTACCTTATACAATAGATAATTCACAATACAATATAAATTAAATATAGACATGACATTACTCTATATGGTGGAAATTCACAATACAATGTAGATATAAACACAACATTATTCTATACACTAAAAATTTTGAATAGGAAGAAAACCACTTGAAAGAATGAGTTTTTGCAATACCTCTTGACACAAACAGATATATATATATATATATGCAAAATAACCTCCATGTTTTCCAAACTTTATATCAAAATGAAAATATGATATGATCTTTTCATGTAAGTATAACTTTAGCATTACAAAACATTAACAATGTACGCAATGATATTTTTTCATTTAGAATACAATATTTCCATATAGTGAGGATATTTCATGCCCTGACATCCCAAAAGAATGTAACAACAAATGAGAGAAAATTTTGAGCAGCACCTGCTGCACCTATCTATCTCAAATAGATATCTCTTAATGGTTCATCATGTTAAATGTACTATAGTTAAGCACATGTGCAATGATCATGAGTCATCATCAGGGAAAAGAAACCAATTATTTTTTACTAAGAAGCCTGGTGGAATTGGGCAGTTTGTTGAAAAAAATATTGTTGACTAGTACTTAGATCTGTAATCCTCAGAGGTATAATTATTGGTATTCTTCTAGTTCATACAAGTAGTCCTCATATGAAAATTCAACAAATTGAAGTACAACTATTTCATAATCATCTTACAAGTTATCATAAGAATAAGATGGTCATAAAAGGTGAATGTAGAATCTTTAAAAGATGTTAAACCAACCATGTCAATTTTTCCAACTTATGCAAAGTCAACCTCTTCATTAGCCTACAAAATAGATATAATACAAATGAATTGTCTATGGTTCCAAAAAATCAACAAAAAAAGATTATTGCGCATGAAATTGTATAATCTTCACATTCAAACATAATATAAGCAATGTAGTCAAACTTCTTCAAGATATTTAGTCATGGCAATCTTATATTACATATTTAATATATGAGCCTTCGTAAAGTAAGTTTTTTTATCCTATCATTAGAAACTAATGAAAGCATTAGAGAATCCCATCAAAACATGCCAAAATTGGGAAATAGAATGAGAGCTATGATTTACCAAAGGGCACTTATTCCCATAAAATCATGCCAAAATTGGATAATAAAATGAGACATATGATTTACCAAAAGGCACTTATCTCTTTAACCCCTAAATGTTGAAATAATACACCAACATCCACCCAAAAAAATAAAAGTAAACTTCATTCAAATGAAAATGGTTTTTTTTAATCAGGAGAATTGGTAGACCTACTACTTGTCACTGAGAAGCCTTGGATCAAGTCAATGGGATGACCACTAAACTCTTGAGCCTAGAGCCACTACCCATAAGCCTATCTAAACAACTAAACTAAATTTGAACTTGAGTGAGGAAGCCCTATATTGGTTGGAAGGAACCTTGAATTTTATTTAGTTGAAGGTTATTATTGAAAATCCACACAATGATCAAGGCTTTATATGTGAAAGTTATCCATGTAAATGTTTTAGTTGATGTCTATATTATGATTTCCAATAAAAGAAATCAATCCTTTTCTTCAGAGGCCTTTAATTTTGGACATCATTCTAATAGGCGTTGAATGTCATAAATTGGTTTTGTATAACATAGAAAATTACTCACAAATTATTTTAAAAGAGAATTAAAAGGGAACCAAACAACACCGAAACCAAAATCCAACCATTAAAAATAAAAATTTTGCAGCCATTATTTCAAAGTGTACCCTTACCTCTTCTTTCATTGACTTCTATTTATCAACTCTCTGTCTATTAAGCTGCATGAAACAATTCATACTTCAATTCCTACAGATTCACTTCACACATGAAAAACATATACAATGGCCAAGAAGACCAGGTTTACCATAGCTTCTCTTTATATAAATGACATATCACACAACACAAAGATAACTTATAATTATGGGTTTTGAATCTAGCATACCCCTTTGGCATCAACATTATGCTCTTTTTTTTTTTTTTTGAAGTCCTCCCTTCCATGCCAGATTTTGTCATAAAGAAAACATGGCTTTTATTTAAAGAGTAAAATATAATACAACTCATTGAGGCATCTAGGTATTCATGCTTCTATGTGTACACACGCATATGTCTTCACGTTGCAATAACATAATGACCAATTGAGGTATGCTAAGTTTGGAATCAAGCACCTCAACACTGCAACATGTAAACTTCAGTATATATTTTGACAGTTGGTAAAGCTTATATATATATGTATATGTATAGATATATGTATACACACACACACACACACACACACACACACACATATATATAATACTAGAAAAAATTACAAACCAACAGATTAAACAATTCTAATTAATTGATTCAATTTTGAAAAGTCTTATGAAAAGATTCATATTCCCAAAATTGTAAAATAACTAAACTAAAATCGATTTTATTACAAGAATTGCACAATATTGTAGTTTTGTTTCTCAGTTCTCCACCAACTATCGAATATAATAACTTAACTTAAATTGGTTGTAAATTCTAGGAATCTAACAGATGGGTGCAAAGTCAATTGTTTGACCTCATTCCTATTTATCAGATTCTGAAATATTCCTAGAATCTGGAATCTTGCTAAAATGTTTGAATACAATGGCAATGCACTTCCATATGCTTTGTCCACTCAGAAAAGAAGGATTATTTGTGAGTTTTGAAATGATCCACTTATCCTTGTGAAGTGTAGTATTATACTTTTGTGTGACTTGCAAGTATCCTCCTCAGCCAAACTCTATTACAAGCTATAATGATTGTTACCTTATATTTTGTTTTAGTAGAGGAAGGAAGTGCTTTCATTGGTTTTTGATGACAAGATAAAATACCTTACTCAGTAACCAAAGATATATACCTTGTAAGTTAGAAAGCCTCTCATATACCATATAGTGTGATTGATTCTATACTCTAAAGTACAGTTCACATATGTCAAAATTCTCTTGATTCTCACTCAACGATCAACCTTGGTAGTTTTAATAAATTTAGAAATGTGATTTGCTAAAATCCCATTTAATGGTTGTTAGATAAATCAAAATCCACATCAATTGTTTATACAAAAATGCATTTGTTAGTTTAGAGAAAAATGTGGTCAATAACTTCAAATCAACCTCTATATGTGTAGATGTTGCCTTACAACCAACCATCTTAATTTTTTCGAACAAACTTTTAACATAATTTGTGTGTAATGCACATTAGAGAAATTTGAGAACTAAAATATTACACAACCACAAGTTAAGGTTTAGAACTATTCTTACAGACAAGTTGTTGCCCAGATCTCTTCTTTGGATGAATGTGCCACCATAGAGAAGGTTATTGTTGCCCATACCAAATTTGTTTCCCAAAAACTACCTCAGTCAGATCTCTATGCCAAAGTACTGCTCCATTGTTTCCCTCAATTGGCCTTATCAGGTTTACATTGCAACCAAAGAACTGCCTATAGCCCAAAATAATGCCTTTTCTACCCTAAACTACCTTAGACAAACCTTGGTGTCACTGAATTGATCCTCAGATTAATCACTCCACAAAAACCCTTTCTTTCTTTCCAAATAATATGAAAGGTGCCTCGAAAAATTAAGCCAAAAAAATTAGAGAGAGAGAAGAGAGATTGGCTAGGGCAAGATCTTTCACCACCAAAACTAATTGAAGAAAAAAAGTCTCTTAAACCCTCAGAGCCTTAACTCATAAATCAGAAAGATCCATAATCCATGATGAGATAAAGTATTCTCCTCTCTCTTATTTATATATTCCCTTTAGGGTCTCTTTTCCTAAATTTAATTTGAGGGTCTAATAACTTTCCCTCCACTTTGCCCCAATTATGGCTTCTTTCACAATTTTTCCTCCAATTACCCTAGTTTACCCAATGTTAACCCAAAACGTTGAATAATGGGTTCCCCCCTTTATAATTGGCTACATCCTACGGGGTTGGATAGGCTATTTTGTCCTCCATTGGGCAATTAATTAGAAGAGAACAATACAGGCCCTAAAGTGGGGCCCTAACTTGTTGGTCATACATTGTTCTGCATAAAATTAGACTTACAGGTCCAAAACAGTAAGAAAAAGCATTGTTTATAGTCATATATCAATTCTAATCATGTCTTTATAGGTTTGAATTCAAGCTCAGAAAGTTAGGTTGAGTTTGGGTATTGTCTTTGAGCTAATCTATGGTACATTTGAGGAAGAAATTTTCATTTTCTGTGGCAAAAATTTAGAGCTATTATGCCAGGTAGGTCTGTAGGGATGCACCATCGTAGAAAGAGGGGCTGAGAAGCCTATCATGTGTTCAAATTAGTTCTGAGGGCTAGAGAAGGGCATGATCATGCACATTCCTCGAGAGGATGTAGTTGAAATGAGAAGTTTCTGGGGCAACTATGTTGGACAATAGTGATTTACAGGAAAGCCTAACTAGTCCAAGATTCATTAGTTGCATGCCATAATTACAGTTGGGCCATATACATGTTTAGGGTAGCAATATTGGATCTACAAAATTGGCAGGTCATTTTGACTTATTGTACTCTCTCTCTCTCTTCGCTGAACATTTGAGATTAATAATAATAAGATTTGATCAAGGGTTTTCCCCATCTTGGAGTTTTTCCCTCCTTTGAGCCAATTTTTGTGTTCCCTTGTCTTGGCTTGTCTTATGCATATGATTACTCATGTTATTTCTTTAATTACTATCAATGAATAATAGTTTATGTGGTTGCTATTAAAATAAAGGGAATTAATCTTGGGCTCATATAAATCATTGAAGTAATTGTCCAAGAAAAGGACATGTTAACCTAAAATTAACATGGTATCAGAGCACAAGTGAGGACAAGCCCAATAAAGAGAAAGAAATAACTAAGGGAAATTTATGGACAAATCTCCATGTTATGCTCTCTCTCAAATCTAAGGTGCTTAGCTATAATAATGCTAAGCTAAGGATCTTTGTTCTAAGGAGAAGTATCCTTCAAAGTTGAGATATTTATCGAGATCTATAGGGAACCCTGAGGAGCAGTATCGCAAGCATCATCAGAGGGATCAGGTTTGTTTATCATTTATTCCGGGATCTTGAAGGTTCGGTCATACAACATGGTACTTTGCAAAATCTAGGGTAGTTCCTTTACCATCATTACCTTCGGTCTTTTTTTTAGACATGAGTCTTCTACCCAAGTTCAAACCTTTTGCAAAATAATTTAGGACAGTCACTATAATTCAAAATTCAGAGTTCTAGAGATTTGCTTGGGTGCCTTTGATTGCAATTCTCTCTTTTGAGAATAAAAATAAATAAATAAATAAATAAATAAATAAATAAATAAATAAATATATCTATATATATATTATATCTATATATATATATTATATATGTATATATATATATTTATCTATATCTATATATATGACAGATCTCAAGCAGAAACACACTTTAAGACATTATATTTGTGGTATTAGTTTATAAGGCTTTGTGAATGTGATTGATTGAGGAAAATTGTATGAAAGAATTCAGGGAATGAATGGCGTTCAACTCTTCACCCAAAAGAAGCTAGATGTTCCAAATCCTATCAACTTTGATTGTGTTATTCAACAAACCTTGTGTTGAGATCATTTCGATCTTTCTTCCAAAGACAACATGCCACAAGATTGAGTTTTCATTACTAGTGATGATAACATATTTTAATGGCTTTGAAAGAGATATATTGTGAGCGAATTGATCTACAAGAAGTTATAAATGCATATATAATAGAGATATTCACCATTGAATTGGGTGCTAGAGTATGGGAGCCTTTAATTATATCTAGACTTAGTTTGAACATAAAGCAATGGTTGGATTGGAATTGGATCACACCAATCACAACTACAAGAGTAAATATTGCTTGCACCCATTCCAGGATTGTATGCTGCACTAATTCAATCAAATTTATATCACATCCACTCAAACAAAGGAGATCAAACCAATTCAACAGAGCGTTGTTTAGCTTTCCACGAAACAAAACTAAGGTTGCAATGAGTATACTCCATCTCCTCGAGTGAAGTAACTCGCAACTTTGTCCACAAAGGATTGTATACATTTCTAATAAAAGTTACTTGCAACAATTGGCAACACTATTTTCTCTCGCAGGTTAAATCTAAAGAAATACTAGTCCTGAAGTGAAAATGGGAACCGCTAGTCAGAGGGTTGAATACCTATGAAAATTTGGTGCGGCAGCATATTTGCAGGCATATCAATATTGGCATCATAATTTATACATATAGGCAACATAAGAAGAAGTATTAAAATGACACTCCTCTAGTTTGAGGTAGTTGTGACATTTTGGGCAAATTATTGACAATAATACCTTGTTCAAAATTAAAGTTGTGAAAAAATCATGACCATGGTTAGTAGGGTGCCATTTGTATATCTCTAGTGATATACCAAGGGGTTGACTCAATAGCCCAAACAGGCTGAGTTAGTTTCCCAGCTAATCAAATCCTGGAGCTACCTGTGGAGGATTCATTCCGAAAACAAAGATGTAGCCAAAAATTCAATGAAGATTGGGCACTTGGATATGTAGATCATGCTTAAGTGGGACTAATCATGAAAAACATTAATTTGGCAGCACTATTCATGTGTATAGAAAACACATATATGTCATTAGTAATCCAAGATACCTCTGCCTAGATATGATCCAATAATTTGAAATATAAGCATGACAAAGATGTGCCCTAGTCCCTTCTTCTAAATAATATTTTAAATCATGTCAATTTTTAAGCATTCCTATATATATATATATATATTATATATATATATATTATATATAGATCTCAAGCAAAAGCACACTTTAATACATTATCTTTGTGGTCTGAGTTTACAAGACTCTGTGAATGTGGCTGACTGAGGCAACTGGTATGAAAGAATTCGGGGAATGAATGGCATTCAGCTCTTCACTCGAAAGAAGCTACATGTTCCAGATCCTATTAGCTTTGATTATGTTATTCAACAAACCTTGTGTCGAGATCATTTCAATCTTTCTTCCAAAGACAACATGCCACAAGATTGAGTTTTCATTATTAGTGATGATAGCATATTTTGATGGTTTTGAAAGAGATATATTGTAAGCGAATTGATCTACAAGAAGTTATAAATGCAACTCTAATAGAGATATACACCATCGAATTGGGTGCCAGAGTATGGGAACCTTTGACTATATATAGACTTAGTTGAACTTAACGCAATGATTGGATTGACATTGGATCACACCAATTATAACTACAAGAGTAAAGGTTTCTTGCACCCATTCCATGATTGTACTTTATGGAAAGCAACCATGAGTAAGTAATATGACAACTAAATCACACTACAGTTAGTAATATTCTGATCTCCTGCTGATATAGTCATTTGACCACAGAAAGAAATCATAAATTGTTAAAAAGTATGATATCTAACTAGCAGAAAAAGAAATAAACAAATAACAACTTGAAAAGGACAATGCTGAATGTAAACTTCAGAAAATAAAGGTTAGCAGGAAGGACAAGATGATCTCATATGCAAAAAGTTATTAAAAAAATGAAAAATTGCCCAGGCTGCCTAAGAGAACCTGCAAAAAGCACTGATCAGTTTACAGCTCTAAGAAAACAAAAGTAAATATATGAACAGCAGAAACATAAAGCATATTATGTACAAACAATGATAAAACAAAAGTATAATGAAACTAAACAAACACTTTACAAGGCTTCAACGTGCAGGGGCCCTCTGCCACTTTAGCCAATCAAATAATCACACGGCTCTATTCAGAAAAGTCTTCTCATGTATTTAAATCAACAACATATAAAACAGTGGGGTGATAAGATAACCAGCAGTGTGGAAATTACATAAACAATTCAGATTTTACATGTATCAAAAGTCTCCCTACAACATTCAACAACGCGTTATCTATAATGCAAAATACTACAGCTAACTAAACAACTACTGCGCTATTAACTGCGTTGCCATAGACACGTAGATCTCTTCAGCCGAGATCTAGTGTAACTGTCATTATGCTTCTTAAATCTTCAGAGTGGTTGGCTGTTAGATTCACTGTTCAAGATCGATCTGCAGGTGCGCTGGTGCCTTCGTGAGCTGAGAACTAGGCCACTTATCATTCACGTGCCCAAAACAATGACATGCCACCGCTGAACTCTTTGGTTGGCCTCGTCTTTGACTTTGGTTGACCGCGGCCTCTAATGGATGATTTGGCCGGTTCGAAGGGACACGATCCATGTACATGCCATCTGGAGCTTGTCCATGTAGCTCGTTCCTTCAGAGGACACCTGGAGCACAAATTTTAACAAAATAGCTGCGGAATCTTGTGCTGGCTGCGGAAACCTGTGCTGGCTGTGGAAATTGTTTAGTTTCCGCAGCTGCATGAACAAAAGACTAAACCAAACAACAGACATTAGTATAGTCAGAAAACCATATAAACAGTCCTTTTTAGACTATAATGCAATGATTTAGCCATTGGATGAGTGAAGTGAGTGGAGAATGAGGGTTAAGAGGGTGTGTAGGAAGGTGCAAGGTTGAGGCTCAACAATCACCACATGCAAGACATGTACACAACACCACCTGCACACAACGCCACTTGTACAACATGTACACAAAACCACATGCACACAACACCACTTGTACAATCATGCACACCACACCATATGTACATAGCACCAGATGTACAATATGCATGCAACACCACATGTACATAGCACTGCATATCCATCATGCACACAGTACAATATGTAAACAACACCATATATCAATACTGAATATACAACATTCATACAACATTATATGTACTAACACCATGTACATAATATTTCATAATAAACATGTACACACACTAAATGTACACCACACTGCATGCACACGACATCACAGGTACAACAAGTACAACAAGTACAACATATACGACATATGCACAACAGTCATACCACACATCCAAAACCACACTGACTCTTTACCAAGAAACATTGCTTCCAGTGTCTTATCCATGCTTGTCCCAACATGCCACAGACCACATTTCTTTCACTTTGCTGATGTATCCCTTTGTATAACCTGTCCAAAACATAAGCATAGGCATAATACAAGAATACAATATAAATTCATATTCACATGATATTGACCTCATGCGTTTGTCATGACTACTCTTCCCACATTATTCCTCATATTCCAAGAACCCCTTCATGTCATTTTCATGGGTAAGCAATCATTCCTCCACAAGAATGCTTCCTGAGGACCCTGTCAGAGAGTTACATAGATACATGTACACATACCTACATCATAAAATAATAATGATCTCGTCAGTCAATGTCATACATACATACATATGTACATATAAACATTAGAATAAAATAATCATGTTTCATGATCACCTTGTCAGACATGACATACATACATGCCTACATGTATACATATATAAACATCAACATAATCATGATCACAACAAAATTGTCAGATATTAAGGTCAAGGTTAAGAGAACTTCATTTATTCATGCAACACGTGTGAAATGTTGGGAACAACAGTCCCAAATTATCCAAGGCATCTAGCACCTCATATAAATTTACTTTAACTTTTCTTTATTACCTTTCCCATGATTGTTATGTCATCGTCCATTTAGCACATGTTAGAGTCGGTCTAGTTATCCCTCCATCAGAGATCAAAGCTCTTTCTGCATTTCATGTTTAGGTGTCCCATCAGTTTCGATTAGTTGCATTTCGTTAGGCATGCCATAACTTTGAGGAATGGTTTGTGTTACTCATTCCCCTCATGCTTGGCACTGCTGGTTCAGGTCTATTCATAAAAACAAAGCTTCAAAGGTCATTTACAGTCATGTTTCAAATTTTTAGGTCTTAGGTCTAGGGTTGAGTCAATTTTGTTTTTACAAAGTCTAAGAAGACCAGTAGGCCAGAGGGATGTCCTCGATAGATGGTCACCTCAATAATTTTCATCAGATAAATTAGGACTTCTCTTCAAAACTCTGTTTTGAAGATAAGTCAGCATCTCATTTTTGTAAAAATTTTCGAAATTTTCAGTTCTCGAATTGTCCAAGTGCAGCCTTGGTCTCCTTTGCCAGATCATATCACAACTATCCCTGCAAAAAATCGTCAAAGAAAATCATTATTTCAACCACATTCAAGGAGGAAACCAAAAAGGTCAGAAAGCTATTAATCTTAAAAAAGTGTCAATGACAAAACATAAGAAAATGGGTTATGGACCAAGCAAAAATCAAAAGGGAGTCTATATGAAGATATTTCACATCATTTTCAACCCATTCCACATACCAAGAGTGAAGAGCACCATTCCAAAGCGAATTTGTGAATTTGCATGCAAGTTGGAGAATTTCAAGGGTGCGCAACGCATCAGACTGGGCGTGCGGCGCATCAGGGGCGCGCGGCACATCAGGCACCAAAGCACAATGGAAAATTGCACGCAAGCGGCGCATCAGAGGCACGTGGCGCGTTGGGTGAGTCACGCGGCGCACTGGGGTTTAAGCCCAACATTGGTTTGGAAAAACACCAAAACGCCTCCTCTCAGCACAAATTTGCAGGTAGGCTCATATCCATGACTTATTCTTGGTTTTTGAATGGTTAATATAATGGATTTATGATATGTTTGCCCTAGAAAACCAAGTGGAAAACCCTCCTTTGTTCATGAAATTGCTGTAAGGTTTGAATGCAAAAACTGTTGTAGGGTTTCAAAAACTGAATGTTACCAAGGTTATCATTTTTTCCTATTTCCTTTTGTTTCCCATTCCCCATATTCACCATTATTTTTCCCCAATAATTCCCTCATAAAGCCTACACTATACTCCCTCAAATCCTAGTCCCTCACTTCTATTACAAAACACATTATCCCTACCTCATCCCAAAACCCTAAAATCCAAGATTTTCATGTCCCTTCCCTTCTCTAAATTCCTTGTTTTATTTCCATGTTCCCCATTTCCCTAATGTTTTCCCTTTCCTAATATTCCCTTGTACATTTGTGTCCCCTTGGTCACAACATTTTTAGAGCAAAAGAAACAGTTTACAGTCAATTGTGCACACAGTTATACATCAGCATATATATATTCCAGCTATCTTGTTTCTAAAGACATGTCAGAGACCGAGTCAGTATATGAGCAGGAGTATGACAGTGATTCTACACCGGAGGTAAATGTGCCAAATGTGCTACGGAGGTATCACAAAGGTGGCAAAAGTGGTCAGCATGTCAGGGAGGAGCCTACTTCTTTGGCTCAATTGCAAGCTTTCCCACTTGCAATGGATTGTTTTTGGCGCCAATCATGTTTCCAATACTGTGAGATGATCTCACAAACTCAGCATCATCGGGAACTTGTTCGTTTATTTGTTCTACATTTACAGGATGGTTATGTAAACCTTGCCGGAGTGAATTTCACCTTGTCACCTGAGACTATTGCTCAGGCCACCGGGATACCAAATGTAGGGGAGGAATGGAGCAAACGCCAGCTACTAGACAGATTCTACTATGAGCCATATATCAAACCCGGGTATATGAGACACTTGAGCGCAAATTTTCCTTTCAGATTCCTGAAAGATGAGTTTGCACCATTGATGAAACTCATCATTCGATATTTCAGTTACGAGGGCAGATTCTCGTGTCTCTATGTGTACCATGTCCGTTTGTTGATGCATTTCACAAGGGTACATATGATGAACATTCCATTTTTCATGTGTCGTAACATAGAGAGGATGGTTCCTTTAGTACAAAGGAAGAGCCCAGCACATCAGTATAGGAGCATATATCATTATGCATTGATCAAAATCATAGTGATGCATCAGTTGGCACAGCAGGGTATTACTTGGGAGGATTTCATCTCCCGTGATTACTTCTCAGCGCTACAGCCTCCTCCAGAGATAGTTCATGATGAGGGAGGGCCTTCACAGCAGTTTGAAATTCCTGAGACCGATCATGTCAATGCTCCAGCGTATGTGACATATCAGCGAGGCCACATGGCCTTATTTGCATCTGCACGACGAGTACTATCTCCACCAAGGGTGGAAGGGGTCTCGTTGACTTCATCAGCACAGCGAGTATTATCTCCACATCATGTGGAAGGGTTCTTGCCTTCTTCTTCGGCACATGTACAGATCCAGGATAGGGGCAAGAGGCCCATTTTTGATGAGGGTCCTTCAGGAGGTCAGGACACGGATATCATTGATGTTGATGCGAGCTCTCCTAGCTCGGAGCTAAAGGGGATCATCCGAGAGCAAAGGGCCGAGAATGAGTCACTGCAAAAGAAATTGCAGATGGATAAGTGGGTGATCAACTACTTGGAGCAGCGCAACAAACAACTGGAAGATGAGCATACACTTTATGAGATGCGGAAAATTCGGGAAGACCAAGAATTGGCTCGAAAGAGACCAGGTGATTTGACACCTATTGATTGAGAATCAATTCTCATCTGGGTAAACACTTATTTGGAGAAGTTGTTGGCGAAGGAAAACAGAGACAAGGGCATGCTTCGTCATATGAAAACCCACTATTGGTCTCGCATGCATGTTTGCAAAGCGAAAATGAAGATCCTAAAGAGGCGTTTGAGCAAAGCACTAAAGCGACGGAAAAAGCTCGATCCACTCCAAATTTTGGCCGAGGCTTCATTGGCAGGGCACAAACTTTCCCATGCAGTCCCCTACATCATATTTCCATAAACACATAACTTTCAGTGTATAAATAACATAACAATACATCAATTACCGTATCCTATTGTATGTAGCATGTTTCTTACAACTGAACACATACACACCATTTCTCAAGGGACTCCAATCCTTTGACAGGTCCACCTGTAACTAAAGACTAGATAATATACCTGTCAAGTAGATTTCATGAATCTAGCACATATCCACATAATTTCAAAGAAAATCAAGGTTAAGAGGACTCCATATATGCAAAGCAGTCGTTCATTTGAAATTAGGGTTTCGAAACATATCCAAAGGAATTCTTACCCGATTTCTTTCTTTTACCTTTACCCTGTTGCAACTGAGCCTTACTATATATTGTCATGTCACCAAACTCTTAGTTATATAAACACATCAATTATTACCTCGTCACACTAATACAAAGCATTTTTTCTACAACTTCTCAAACATGTCTACCACATGTTCCAAATATCAAGACAATGATATTTATCAATTTGAAATCAACTTTTACAAACAATCATGTCATAATCCATAGTCAACAAATAGTCATCAGACATAGTGCTACAACTATCACCTACTACACTCAAGTACATATCAACTGTCTCAACACATATGTGTTAGTAAAACCATCTTAAAACAAGATCATTGGAACACATACTCATATTATGAAATTCATTAGACATTCAACCAACTTACAAACATACCATGTTAAATGAATCAACTAGGTTATTGAATAGACACCAAACATTTGAACACCAAATAGACAAAAAAATCAAACAATCTAGCACCAAATATATGACATAAGCGAACTCATTCCTTAGTGTATTTCAGGGGAGGCTATCTTGTCCGCACAATCAATCTAGGTTAGCATGATACAATTTCAAAACATATCAACTCAAACCTAAATCATGATATCCATAGTAGTAACTAACTAACATGTTCACATCATAAGCTCATAGTAATTTTTCGTTCATCCATAACAATCATATATGTACGATCAATATAGATTAGTACGACACCATATGACATTAAGTCGGCTCATCCCTAAATATCGCAACCATAACCATCTGCATAGGTCAAACCAAGTTAACATGATACATATAACATCAAGATCTTCAATGCAATGAACATAACCATCACACATATGACCAATCCAAATTACAACATCAAGATCTCAATTAAATAACCCTGATCATCAAGTTAATAGACTATAACAACAAGTTAACCTATAAGATACTTCATCAACAACATATAATATAATCATTAAGCTATCTAACCTAAAACAATAATAGCAATGCATACAACCATAGATTGTTATTGTTCATGACTATCTGACACATGTGCATATGCCTACACTAATTAACTAGAATTTATCATGTATGTAACCATAACATCAAAAGACATGTACATAACCTAATGTATATAACCCTAATGCATATAACAATCCTTAACCTACATACCTACATGCCCAACATAAAAACCTGTATGACGACATGCTCTCACCTCGAGGTCCAATACTGCAACTTCACTTTGATGATTAGCATCTCCTTCTTTACCTCATTCAACACATTAGCACCATAGAAACCAATAACATCATGATGACCTAAATTTCATACAATGACCTCACAAGGCATATTTGACCTATTATTCATGAATAACTATAACCAAGACCATACATGCATAAAAAATTCATATATACATATAGCAGATCGATACAAAACCATATACACACCATTCTAGCTAAATTCCTTTCATCGATGCATGACCATATCAACTCCACAAACCATGACCTCATGCATGACAACAACAACCACCTCACATGCATTTGATAACATGTGAACAATGACGTGCATAACAATGCATAATCAACCATACACACATGAAGACATACTCCATGACAACACCTTCAACCTTCACATAGAGAAATCACTACAACCAATATCAACACCATGCAAATTAAACAAGAACATGGACTACATGCATAAGGAACGCATATGCAGCCAACATGAAAGCATGATCAACACACAACCCAAGGATAGCACAACCACGCTTTAATACTACTCTGTAACACCCTCCTCCCACATCTACCCAAGCAACCCGCCAAACGGGGTAAACATGTGATGAGAGGCCACTGTGATATGATTCAACCTCCTAAGACACCTTAAGTAAGTGGAACATGTGGAAAGACACCATAAAGACATCCAACATCATCCACAGAACCATCAGAGAACAAGTTAGCTAGTCACTCTCATGTTATGTGCAAGGGAGCGATCAACAACCTAAAGTCACTCTCACAGGCCTACTTGCCAAAAACTGTCGACCAAAATTGTCAGTGTTGTGCCAGGAAACCCGATATTTAAACCACTTTCTCAGGCTCAGAGCCCAAGACACTTCCCATAACTAATCCATCTCTTCAAATCAGTAAAGTAACATGGAAATTAAAGTACTAAAGAAAATACTTGTTCAAGACCTTGATTGGATCCCTACTAGCCATGACAGGAATTTCATCAAACATATCCTCGACATGTAATCTATAGGTGTAAACAACATAATTAAGTTCAGGGATCTCATACTTATATGAGAATCACTATGAACCATTTTTCCCATTTGTTGCATTATCATCTATTAGGTCATATGCACATTATTCATTCACATACAAGTAAAAACATGCATAGAGACATACATAAATGTTGTCATAAAATGTGCATATAACCAACATAATAGGAACACAAATACAATAAACATATCAGCCATCAAATCCATAAATACATTAGTACCTTTACACATGAAAATCAAGGTAATGGATTTCTCATTAATGAATGCAATGAAACAACCAGAGATGGTACTACCACATTCCAACCAACCATAGAATGGTTAAGCCAAATATCTCTTCAGCCATTCACCCTTGTGCCATATTCCGAGCATGAATGTGGGATCTCATAGAACACATAAATTAAAACTCATCCATGGCTTCCAGAGGCCATGCACCTCAACCCATAAAACAATGATTCCAACTCACGGTCAAACATCACCAAAACCATCACCAGATTGGTCTCCATCCTAGCCATCCAGGGCTCCAGAGCATTTGTTCCAACTAAGGCTTGAGGAATAATAACTCAAACCACAGTTGTCACCAGGCTTCAGTGCGTTTGTCCAACCAAGGCTCCATGTTTAGTAACTCAACCCACCAAGGGCTCTAAAGTGTTTGTCCAACCAAGGGTCCAAGACTAGTAACTCAATCCAAGCTATTACAGGGCTCTAGACCATTTTTCCAACCAAGGCCCCACAAACTAATAACTCAACCCAAGCTAAGGAAACATGAGAACCAACCAAAACAAAATATATCAAACCCACAATCACAATGGCTATCCAGGAAATGACAAGGCTAGGAAATCCGCTATCAATCTAGGCAATCCTCCATGCCAATGACAGATCATGACCAAGAATCCACATGTATATTGTTAGACCTCGAATATGTCCATTTTTCCATCACATAGTACCACTATTTAATAACCTAAATTCTGACATTTTTAACTCATTTCTTATCGTAATTCCACAACTTGTTGCCAATTCACATCTTACATTTTGTGGTTAATTATCATTAGTTTTCTTGAATTTTCAATGATTAGAGATGATTTTTCCATGATTTTCTAATGACGGTTTTGCTAAGTTCATTTGTCACAAGGTTCCATTTCCGAAATTCCTCACAAGTCAATTAAAATAGTTGCTACAGGTTAAGTACGGAATGAATAATTCATGTAGTTGAAAATATCAAATTTGTGATCAAATGGGAAAGAATCTCGAGATTCTTAGACTTGGAGATTGTTCAAAACACCCTCATTCATGTAACTCGGAAACCATTTGTCAAAATTCATCACCAACAAGAATTTATGTTCAAAACAATTTTAAGTAAAAAATTAGTGCTTGCGTAAGTACAGAATCACTGAACAGTTTCGGTTCTAAACGGTTTCAATTCTGAACAGTTTTGGGTCCACGTGGAGGAAAAAAATTTGATGAATTTCTTTATGCTAAACATGGAAATGATTCCTCCATCCATGCAATGATCAGGATGAACCCAACCATCACCCATTCGAAGGCTCTCGAAAAGACTGCATGCAACCTCCTTTAGACTGTTGTTGTATTTTCTTTTTACAGTCAAATAATTCTGCTTTGTTTTCATCGACAACTCTGTATAAAATCGATGCTCTCTACATGTATGATGGTGGAAACGGGTTGTAGCAATCAAAAGGATTGTATATAATCTTGTTTAAGTTATGAATACAATGGAAGCTTTGTTTAAATGCATGGTTCCTGAACCATAACACAGAACTCTAATTCTGCACTCAATCTACTGTAAGTATTACCGTGTTCCTAATTTTTAAAAGAATATTGCATTAATTTAAAATTGGTATGGGAGTGGCAAGGGCCCAACACACCCTAGGAACAAGTTCTGCAGTTAATATAGATAATAGGAATTACGTTTGATCAATAGTTAAAAGTTTTAAGGTTTCTTAAGAAAGTTACTACCTATATCTCATAATCATTATCTTTATTTTGTACTTAAAACCTCTACTATGTTTCGTAGATCTAAACCGAATGTTATAGATCTCGTTCCTCATTCATCAAAAGACCAGCAAGGATTGTATTGAGTGATTATTTCTAATGCATGAATGGTTTCATGGCATAGAATGTTTGAGAATATCCTTAATCTAGAAACCTAGAGGGGTTAATTACCATATCATAAGATTAACAATGAAATTGGTTTTATGCTCTATTGTTTTCTATTTAAGACTGAGTTTTGTAACGTTATGCCTATGTGAGGAATGCTCAGGGGTAGTGAAATAAATATTGGTTGTAATTGAGTTTGATGGTTCTGGAACTTAGCATGATTAGAATAAGATTAATTGAAGTCGAAGTGTAATGCTTGTTGTGAAAGGTTTCTTGAGTTTGGTTATAATAACTTTCGTTTAGCATAGGGTTTGGATTTTTTAATTGAATACGTAACACAATTAGTGTGGAAAATTTAATAGGGGTTGTGTGCTTAGATCTTTTAGAATGCTTGAAAAGTAGATTATTTATTGATTGACTTCATATGACCTGGGATTTAGGCTAGATCTAGACATAGGGATTTTATTTTGAAAGAATTTGTTAATTAGATCTCATAATTCTGATTTTGTACTCAAGGATGTAATTTTTTTTCTTGAAATTAAATAGACATATCATCTCCAACTTGTTGCAAGCTAATGAATGGCGTTGATCGATGATTTTATTGCATGAATAATCCCTTTGTTACAAGCTTACGATTGGAAAACTTAAAGGTGCTTCTTAATTGGATAAACAAGAGATTGATAACTCTATTTCTTTTAGATATGAATTGAAATTGATTCTGAACCTTACTGATTCACTGTTATTTCTTGTAACATTGTGTTTTGGTGATTAATTATTTGAAAGAAATGCAACGAGACCATTAAATCATTGTTTGGAGTTGTAGTTTAGTTTTGAAATTCATTATAATTGTAAATAGTTATTGGTATAACCATTAGTCAATGTTCTTATGTTTGAATGATTTCTTGAGTTTGATTAAAGTAATCTAAGGATAAAGTAGTTTCTTATTTTGTAGTCTTTTAGATATGAAAGCATGTCAATTAGAATCTTGGTTTACTTAGTTTCCTTTGAAGCGATTGCCGAGTGATGATAGAGTTTATTTTGAATGCTTATTTGATTTGTTTTAGGCATCTTGGGAATTAGATTAATTGAAGTCCTATTTTTCCATTGCCTTAGTTTAAGATCGTTTGAATGAGAGTGGAATTTATTGGAATTAAGATTTAGCATAAGTTTGGTATGATTTTAAATTAATCTTGATTGATTTAAGATTCTTGTACTTAGATTAAATAGATCTTATTATTTAGATTGATATTTCCATTTAGATTAAAATAGTTTGAATAGTAATTTGTATTGCTTGGTTTATGATTAATTAGAGTTAGTTTCATTTGAACAATGATTGGTATTGCTTGAGCATGTTTTTATTAATGGACTAGTTTCAAATTAGGAATATGAATTCTTTACTTAATTTAGGAATAGATTTCAGATTTCATGATTTCAGTTTAGATCAGATGCTATGATCATACATTACCTGTGCTTGTGCCTTGAACCTTACGAGTCTCAGATTGATGATTTAATGTTGGAATTATAACACATATCTATCTCCCCAACACATATTCCATGCACGTCCAAACTAGTGAAGAAATCATACATGCAACTTGATACCTGCAAGAAAATATGGTGTAGTTGTTGATACTAATGCATTCTTGTGCTTTTCTACTCTTCCTTTGCCTTCTTTCTCCAAGGATCCAAGTATGCCACACCCTCCAAGAGTGCTTCAAGAAAACTCTAAGTATCCAAGAGTATGAGAGAGAGAAAGAGAAAATGAGAGAGCTCCAACACTGAATTAATCAAGACTTAACACTAACTAAGCTTTCCCATTGATCCCCATAAGCCTTTTTATTAACGAGGCATCTATTTTCTTCAGTTTCTATCATTTTCCATTATTTTCATTCATTTTCCTCCTCACATGCAACCTATGACCTTTCACCTTCATTTTCTCCTAATTTCCATTATTTTCATAAATAAAATGCTAATAAATGCCTCATGCCTTCCTAAAGCCTTTGCCATTTCCTTTGCCAATTTCCTTAGCCATAAACAACCAAATGAACACCCACTAAGATGGTGTCCCACCATTTAGATTGGAATATGTGTCCCATCACCATGGCCTTATATATTTTTACATGGAATTTTATTAGGGGTGCTACGATGGGCACTCACATTTTAATTGTTAACGCATTTTTGGCAAATGGTAAAGGTAAATGGGTGTTGAAACTTTCATTGTCAATGCATTTTTGGAAAGCGACATCGATAAAGTGTTGAGAGTCAGGCCATTAGAAAAACTGTTATATTCCAACTTCAAAAGCATGATAGCGAGATTGTCCGCGATATCAGGTCAGGAAGCCTGAAAAGAGGAGATGTTCAGAAGAAGATATTTTTGGAGGGATGACAAAGCACAATTTCTAACAAATGAGGCAAAAGACCAGTCACCATTTTGTCCTTGTTTTCCAGCCAGATTTGTAGCATGTTATTATGATTTAGATGCAGATAAGCTTGGAAAGATGTTTATGTGCATGTATTTACAAATACGCTGTTATTTTTAGAAGTTTTTAATATAGAATATGTTAGAAACATGTTGTAAGTTATAGTATTTTCTATAAAGGAAGATTTTGTAGAATGAAAAAAGGTTGGAAATTTCTTTCAGAACCTTGGTACAATGTGTAGATTTTTTACATTAATATAAATTGTTGTGATCAATAATACTTGTTCATATTTACAGAGATTCATGTGTGATGAGTTTCTTGTCTATTTTCTACTGCATATTATTTCTTTTATTTCACAATATGATCCATAACTCTTCCATGTTTGGAATTGAATGATTAAATATGAATTCTATTTAGCAACATATTTAGAATTGCCAAATGGTTATCTGTTTTTTACTTGAATATATTTCTCATAATTCACCAGTTGCTCCGTTTTCGATATTTATTTCTACCTGCTTCTATCATAGTTGAATGAGGAATTGTATATGATATTTGTTGTTACCTTGCCTATGTATTTTGTTTATATAGCCTGTAAGAAGTAAGTTTTTGTTAAAAAGACTCCATACCCAATGGTTTTTCTTGTCCTTTCCAGACCAATTTTGTATAATCCAATCAGTTCTAGTCAATGTGTTGAGTACATAACCAGTTGAATTTGACTGAGTTATAGAAGGGATACCCCTTCGAATTGAAGGGGCTAGATTTTAGTTCAAAATATCGGTTAGAGGATACCTTAAAGTTTTTCCCTAACAGCTAGGGTTTTCTCTGAGTGATAACAGGTTCTGTAAAACTTGCTTCTAAGGTTGGCAAAAACCCCCACTTCCGGGTCAAGAGAGATTGGAATAACATTTAGACATCATGTTTATTCATTTCAATGGTTGTAGTTTATATTTTAGATATTGTGGAGGTATTTTTGACTAACCCAAGGGACATTTGTTGCATGTAGCTCTTGTTATGAATATGATTACACCTTCTTTGGTGAGCGAGGGGAAATTATGCATTCAATATTCAACAAATTCATATCTTTTTACTTTATGAGAAGATGCAGAAATCTATAATTCTAGAATTTTCTTGAGCATTAATATACTTGTATTCAAGGCTTGTTTTTCTTTCTCTTTCAAATATTACTTTATATAGTTAATCTTTGTTTCTGTAAACTGTATAACTTGGAATAAGAAATATTGTCAAAAAAAGAAAGAAACGATCTACCTTTTGAGATAAACTTAGTTAAGTGAGTGCCTCATTTCTTACTTGTTAAAGATGATAAATCATTTTTGGACTTCAAGCGAGCCATCTCAACCAATATTTCAATCCTTTTGCAAAGGAATATTGCTTATAAATGGCATAATAATCCAAAAAAAATCGCATAAATGTTAATGTAAGCTTTCTTAAATTGATCACAAATTTAGACAAATTTAGGGTTCTTGGTCTATTTATATCAAGGTTCATGTCTCCTTCTCTCAATAATCTCTCATTCTTTTTTATATCTTTCTGATTTGTCCTGATGATGGACCCCCTTTGGGGTTTGAAACGTCGACACAATGAACAAAAAACTGTGGACAATCCGGATCACACCACTGCAAAAAACTTCCACAGAAGCCTTAAATCAAACATTTTCACAAGTACTTTTACAAAATTCACCAATACAACAATTCTATCTATAGTCCAATTTTTTATCATATTCACAACATCTTAGTGATAAGAGTTCTTTCTCCTAAGTGCTAGTGATATATTTAGCTGCTAGATACCTCATAGTTTCAGAATTTATTTCATGTCTTTAAAAAAACCCAAAGAAATTGAACTCCTCTGTTATGTACCTTGTACCTGAAATGATTGCTATTGTTTAGGGGCATTTATTTTAGTGTAATTTTCTTCTTGAATTTACCTCCTATCACATTCTTTAGAAGATATATATAAACTGAAATTTCGATTTTATTTCACTATCCATATATTTAGCTTGATTGTTTCCTTCCATATTCCACATTCCTCCTATCATCGTTCCTTTGCACCCCTAGGTGCAATTGCTAGTTTTATTTTGGTACAACTTTTCAATTGAATTTAACCATGGTTACATGGATTGTGGTGCAAAAAGTGAATTGCAAATTCATAAATATTATTTTAATTGTTTATCTATTATTTTATTATTTCCTTAGTAGGTCCATTTTCGTCCTCAAAATTTCTTTAATGTGTCAAATCGAAACTGTAGGGGTTTGATTGGATTGAAAAATGTATAAACCATTAGGCATAGAGTAAGGGGTGAAATATTAATCATAAGTCTTCAAGACTAATTTTATGAGACATTACTTTCCAAAGGAAAGATATATAGTATTTAGCTAGACCTAAAATTGTTGTAATATGGTGATTGGAAGAAACAATATTTCAATTAAAACATAACACTATAAACAGTGAAATATGTAATAATATAAGAAATACATGGAGAAAAATATGAATGCAATAGAGTGGAGCATCAAATATGAAACTATTATGATGAATCAAAGCATCACAAGATGAATTCCAATTCCATATACGTTCATTCATATACTGAGGAAATACAAAATCTGAAATACTAAGCAAGAAACAAAAACAATGAGAGACAAACTGTGAAAACATCATAACAAGAATATTTGGAGTAATGAGTCAAGTACTTCTCCTTGAATTGGTTTGATTAATATCTAATAAAAATATACACTAGAAGTCTCTGGATTTTCAAAATCCCACCCTCTCTCATTACAAAATGCTCAAATATATAGAAATTACATAAGTTGTTACTAGTAGGAAACTAACCTCTCCGCAAAACTAACAAAAGAACTATTTCAAACAACTTGCAAGATTTACGGAATCAAGTGCCGTCAAATATGGAAATAGTTGGAACTTTCATTATTCCCTACCTTGAAATCTATATCTAACCCTCGAATCTTGAGTTTACCATCTCATTGTTGATTCTCAACCATAAAAAATGGGATGTGATTTCCACATATGTCTGGTAACTTTTGACTGTTGGGTTCTCTACTTGAAAACATTTTCCACATATTTTTAATGACTAATGATATGTACCTGGAAATATTCAATTTTGATCCTTTGATTATTTTATGCCTGAAAATGCTCAACTGTTGAATTCGTGCTACCTTTGGGATGTGCAGGAATATCTTTATTGGAAAATCTTGCAAAACATTTTCCAAAGCATACAAATGATTGTACAACACCTAATTTACCTTTGTTGAATTAGGAATCTATGTCTTATAAAATCCAACACATAATAAAAAAATGGCGGAAAAAAGGATCATCGAAAGGCTTAGTGAATACTTCGGTTGGAATACTTTTTTTACAACTCGGAGATTTAAAAGGGTCCAACTAATCATCCCAGCTAGAACTAGTTTCAAGAACACATGAAACCTCATTAAATACCAATGTCCTAGACCTTAATAATTACTTCCTTTTTATCAATCATGTATTGTAAAATCTAGCTCAACATACAGAAACAACTCTCCCTTCTTCTTGAAATTGAAGAAAAATTGTGTTCAAATCAACTCCATGGGTTTTCAAAGGGTTGTCTTCAACAACTTATTCCCTTCCCTTGAGAATTTATTTCACAAGAAATTTCAAGAAAGCATGTACTTCATAAAGATCTTGTCAAATAATCAACCAATCTTGATATGCAATAGCACCCTACTGCCAGAAACAGATGATTGTGGGAGAAAACAGCTAAAGAAGAAGGAAAATAATCTAATTGTTTTTTTCCTTTTGTATAACATGGATTAATATTTTAAACGTGCTGACTTCAATAGATTGGATGATAATGAGTTGTACCACCCTTTGGAGGTAATTCTGATCTCAAAAGAAATATGTGTTGTTGTATGTGTATCTACGTGAAGATCTTCCATATAATTTCCACACAAATCTTGCTTGGGTGTATCTACTGACTATTGGCATCAACAGGTTGAATGGCAGCTTAATGCCCTGTTTCTGGTATCCTCCTAAAAACAACGCACAATTATTTATGTTAGGTTCCTATAATAGGAATAAATGGTGTTGCCTCTTATTATTCATCTTGGTTAGTTTAGCCCATGAATCATTGGGTGTCATGGCCTAAGAGGTTTTCATGTTAAAAGGGTCATTAATCAAGCCAATCTAAGGTTGGGAAGGATTTTTTCTCGTCAAGTTTTTGTAAATTTACCTTGTAGGTAAAATCAACATGAAGAGATCTAAATCAAGTTTCCAACGAGCTATAGATCTCCCCAAATGGATTCAAGCATCAAAAGTAATGTCTAAGTAAAATTCCCTCTTCAAATGCTGGGGGAAAGCAAAAATGGCTTAGTGTGAATCTCAGATCTTAGATCTTGGAGTTTTAAAGAGAGAAGCAGTGGAGGTTCGGGGCACATTGGCAATTGGCACCTTGGATGGTCCATGAAAAATCGGCAATCGGCGCATTGAAGGTCCGGAATATATCGCACATCGGCGGGTCTTGTATAATCAGTGATCAGGCACATCGGAAGGTCCAAGCCATATCGGCAATCGATAATTAGAGAATGGGAAAACTTTAAAAAGTTACGATATGCAGACGTTGATAGTGTTAAACCGCCGAGAATGTTACGATAATGTTAAACCATCGGGGATGTGTCGATACAGGTTAACAAAAGATTTCATTGAAAAAACCAAATATGGACAAGCCTTTTCTCTCTCTCCTAGTAGGGCATGTGGCGAGCAATGATAGGTTCCAATAAGGTACACATGGTGGCATATGCTTGGTTCTGATAAAGCTACATGGCATATGATGTCAACATGATGTGGTGGTACGGAAGGACACGTGGCAGGCAGTTTTGGCATTTTGAGGGGTCCTAAGGGGGGAAATGAGGGTGACATGTGTCACCACTCAAGAGGTGCCATGTGGACTATTGACGTCATATTGGAGATCACATATCAAAGGATGAGGAATATCACAACTCTAAAGTAAATCCTCCAACAGGAAAGTTCCGATGAGAGGGGCTCTAATATTGGGGCTTGCCCATGGTCATAAGAACTCAAAGAACCAAAGGGATGGGGCTGAGAACCAAGGGCTATGGGCGCATCAGAGGGATAGTAGAGTAGACATGTGATATTAGTGTTTTTTCAGAGGTGCATATCGGGGTTTATTTCGATATACATATCAGGGAAACACCCGATATCGAGAGCCTAAAGCAATGCAGACAAGTGGCATAGGGAAAACGACTGCATAATGAATATATGTTTTATGTATTTAAATCAAAGATTGGGCAGAGAAAGTTTAGCAAAGGTTTATATATGTTAAAACCTTGGTGTGGTCCCTCCATTATCTCCTCTCCACATGGATAAGGTCATATCACACATCGGGATATCAGAAGTTTTGGGGGTGCAATCAAATGTAATGTTATAAAATCCCCGATATCGTCCAAGCCACAATATTTTAAAGGGACCAGGTGGATATGGTGTGGTCCCATGTGTCACACGTTGGGATTGTTTGTAATTTGGTGATATTTAAAAGAATTGGCCCCTGTCCCCAGCTAAAGGGTTTAGCCCCTAAAATCTTTGGCCCTAGTTAGGTGGATTCCGCCTAAGCCCCCGACGCTAGGAATATTGGAAATTTTCACACCCTGCACAGTACAAAGTGGCATACGGTAGAAATTTTTGATATAAAGAAAGTTATGATATAACAAGACCCTAGTCCCATGCGCCTGGTTATATGGTAAGGCTAATAAAAGGAGCTGTCAGAAAGGGAGCTGAAGAACTAAGAAATGTGGGAAAGCATGCCAACGGGAACTGCTACACAACTGTTGTGCAGCACATATGGGCTATTCTTTATTTTTTAATTCCTAAAGCAGAGTAACCTGATAAGAGCGAGAAGGAACCCGATAAGCTTGAAGGAGGTCGATAAAGCAGAAGGAGAATGAACCAACGCATCTAAAGGATTTTTGGCCATTCTAAATAGGGATTTTGGTACGATGGCAGGCAGCTCAAAATTTTCTGGAGGTGCTATTTAGAATTTATTTTTTTATTTTTTGATGAAAAACAATGGGTTTCTGATTCTGTGGGTTTCGATCCATTCTAAATGGACAGTTAATACATTGAATCTAGTCATTGAATATTTTATGATGTAAGTCTATTTAAGATAATGAAAGACAATGTAGAAAGGGTTGGTGGGTTGATTGATGGAATGATCCTTGTATATGCGATTCTTTTTCTGAATAAAATACTCAGTGCAAAGTTTTTCCAGTTACAGTAAGAAATTCATGTGGTATTGTCCTTTGAATTTATGTTTCTCTATTGCAATTGTTATTTCATTTCTTTTTCTCAATTTCGTTTAAAGTTGTATTGAAAATAGTTATCTGGAATTCATCATATATGCTCTAGAATTACTGTGTAGTTTTGTTACATAATGGGATTCGTTATGCCTCTGCCTATCTTCATTTGCTAAATAATTATAAGATTTGATAGTAGAATTTTGATATGCTTTGTTTCATTTGAATGGGTATTGTCATGTTTCTTTCTCTCTTTTATTCTACTACAATCGATATAAATTTGGGGGATGTACCTGTCATGCCTTTGTTTCTTGTCATTGGTGGATATATGCTTTGATGTATTAAATTGGTGATATTTTGGTCCCATACTCCAATGTTATTTATTTGAACCTCCCAACAATTTTTTTTATCAAATTTAAAATATCTTTATCAGACCTGGTCTCTGCAAATTCAAAGGGCCTTGATATCCTTTATCTTTAGATTTTGGCGAGGGAGCCCCCTCAGGTTAGAAAGGACTAGTTTATAACCCAAAGAGGCTTATGGTTACCATTGTGGCCATTTCCTCAGCCTAAAGGTATTTAAGGAGTGTTAACATAGTGGTGTCATTTACAGGGAATGAAATCCAAACTTTCCCTGGGAAGATATCTTATTTTGAGAATTACACCCTAGTCTTGTAAGTGACAGGTTGTTAGGTATTCATAGGCTTAAATCTAGAAGATCACCTTGACTTGTGTTGAAATTGACTGCATGCAAACCTGTGCAAGAAAATTTGGCTTCTAAGGGTCATAGTAGACAAAATCTTGATATGAATCCTTCTGTGATTGTGAATGATCCTGAAAGGATGCTCAAGAAGAAAATAAAATTTGTGGAGAGTCAAGGAAGTAATATACCTTTTGAGAGGTCTTTGTCTTTGCCAGAAATTTCAACCGTAGTTGATAAATCCCATCTTTCTTTTGAACTTCCTTTGTCCAGAACTAGATCTGATTCTTGCATTTCCAAAGCTTTGATGGATCAATCCATTATCATTTCTCACATCCCACTTCTAAAATTAGAGTTCGGTAGAAATATATTGCATGAGTTCAATAAACTTAGAGGTATAATTAGTAAAGTACAACAAAATACTAAGAAAGTGGTTCTTTTTCAAAAAATAGTCCACTCACAAACTGAAACTCTTGTTACATTTGTTTTCCCAACATCTATCATAAAATTTTCAACTCATACCAGCTTAAATTTTAGTGTAATTCCCACATTTTCTATTGTTCGTACATCACTTGCTTTAACAACCATCCACCAAACTATTCTATCATCCTCTATTTCATTTATATCACCAACAAGCTCCTCAACTATAACAATAGTAGCTATGGTAGCAAGGTATGTCCCCCTAGTTCTACTTGCTTAGTTGCATGATCTACCTCAAAATTATGGCCAGAGAATTCCCCAATACGATGGTACAGGGGAGGCTACCACTCAACAACATGTGGATAAAGTGAATTATTTTGTGAGCCTAGAGGAAGTATATCATGAAGATGTTAAAATGAGACTGTTTGCTCAAATTTTCTCTAGCGAAGTTAAGAAGTAGTTTAGAAGTGCCCGCTATGGAAGTTTTACGAGCTATCAAGAATTGGAGGCTATCTTCATTGCTATATGGGGCAAGAATAAGAATCCATTACAAATCCTTATTAAGTATGATAATTTTAAAAGGGATCCTCGTGAAACATTCTAGGATTTCTCAACATGTTTCAACAAAGTGTACAATTCCATACCTGTGAACATAAATCCCCCTCTCGAACTAGCTTTGCTCCATTATCCTGTTGATAGTGCTGGACCCACCAACATTCAGAGGATCACCCTGGTATGAAGTCCCAACTAGACCTCACACTATTTGGTGTGGGATTCCCATCTGGTATGATGGCCTAATTGCCATTATCTTAAGGATTTTCCTCAACTCTAGCTTGTCAGCACAAGAGAGTGTTCTGCTTTGTCTTCGAGAAGTGACGTTTGCATGCCTAGTGAGTGTAAGTGTTACTTGTGTCAATGGTTCTTTCACTGTAGATGGAGAGAGGGTGAGAGTGAGCCCCAAATCGCTTGGGAGATGTCCCAACTCTACTAGGAACACACAACACAACAGGACATGCACAACTTCTGTCGGAATAGTCCACACGGATGCGGCACTCACAACACACAAGGGAATATAACACATATAACACTCGACAGATTAGTCCACACGAGTGCAACAATTGTTATAGAAAGTTTTTTTAAAAGGTCTGTCTGATGTCTAAGAGAGTAGTTTGCACAGGTGAGACAACGTTAACATCATATACAACACATTTCCATTAACATATGTACTACAACAAGTGAAATAGTTCAAATATAGAACACGGGCTAAAGAAACATGCATCACAAGTGTTAAATATTAGTCTTACAAAAGTTACAATACATGTGTGAAAACATGTTGGCCTGTTAGCAGGCTTCTGAATTAAGCGAAAGTTCCAAGACAGATTGTTATACCATACATCACTAACCTTGTGTGAGGGATGTTGGAGCCACTAATTACTCCTCAAAGGAAATATTACAGACTCTCTTGTCTATGTGGGAGGAGCTGAGGTGAAAAGTCCTTTTCATGTACCAATGAGGGGGTATTTATAGCCAAGGGTGAAACTGACCCTTATGGTTGCTCGACTACCCTCATGACTGTTTGACTTCTATGAATTTTCGAATCGACATGAAACGAATCGACATGACAGTGTTGGTACATTCGTGTTGTTGTTGGAGTGCATGTCGAGCTCAGTGCTGCTAGGTGATGGATGTCATCGTGGTGATAGAAAAGTGTGCAGAGTCTTAGATGGTCATTGGTTCGCTTGATGTTTCTTTGGTACGTTGCTCCTTGCTTGTATGTTGGAAGGATTGACAAGCTAATCTATTCGCGAAAGGTGCATGTTCATCTGTTTGTTCGTCCATGAGCACATCTTGCATGCTTTCTCATCCATCCTTCCGAGAACACATCTTTGCATGATCATTTGTTCACAAGCACATATCTTCGAATGCATCGTGGGTCTATCCATTGGTGAACCTATCCTTCTACATGTCCTCCCTTCATTCATCCCATTCGTCGTAGCGCCATTTTTGTTGGTGTACCTGTACTTGCAATCACTCATGATGAGACGACATCAAATCCAAAAACCTCTTAGTCTACCATGACATATGATCATTTCGTATGCAGGTGACCAGGAGCAGTAGCAAGGTTGGTGAGGCGGGATGATGGCTTCGGGTACTACTAATGAAATTGTGCAAGAGTCATTGGGTGATGAATATGGACAATCCAGATTAACAGTGATTGTCTGCGAGGTCTGGCTTGGCTAGAAGGAAAAATTGTGCAAATTTTGGGAGCAACAATCTGGGTTGTGGGAAGGCACGGTAGACAAAATCTGCACTTTTTCTAGAATGAGCGGGTAGTAGAGGTTTGACAGCAAAATTTGCACAATTTCTTGGAGGAACTGGCCAGTCTATAGGGAGGACTGGCAGACAATATTTGTGTATTTGTTTTGGAGGTACTAACCAGGATCCTGGTAGCAGAAACTGCATAATTCCCAAGGGGAACTGGCAGTTAGCTGGCTGGGTCATTGGCAGCTGAAACTGCAAAATTCCCAAGGGGAACTGGTAGTCATCTAGCTGGGTGCTTGGCAACAGAAACTGCACAATTCCTGGAGGGAACTAGCAATCTGCTGTTGAGAGCTGCTGGTGAGAGAAACTGCACTAAGGCTGGGAGGTTAACCTGCTAATCATCTCTGTGCAATTTTTGAGTTGAGCGAACTACTTGGCAATAGAGAGCCTGCTCATGAAGACTGCACAATTTTATGGATGAGAAGTCGATCAATTGTGGGGAGGACTGGCTGGAAAACTACGTAATTTTATAAGGGAGACAGGGATGGGAACTTGGTGTCTATCTAGCTTGTCAATGCGATTTTACAAGCTAGTGGAGCGGGAAAGGAAAGCAGCCTCTACACAAATTTTGAGGGGAATGAGTCATGGAGTGGTTGTCGGGTCAAATCCTCTGATCGACCAGCTTGAAGGTTGATAGATATGATTTTAGGCAATATAACTTGAAATGACTTGTTTGGTGTTCCTGTGCTATTCTGGGTGATAGTCGATCAAGTGGATGGTGGGGTGATGGTCTGGCTAGCACAGGGGATCCTGTTCATCGAAACTTCAGCAAAATGATTAAGTGTGTGAATGAGTGAAAGATGCACATGTGATATTGCAAACGCACACCAACATGACTTGATGACAAGATGACCCAAACCATCTAGACACACATGCTCAACATGACTAACTGACGGTGTGAGCGACAAGCACGACACTTGTGATTGATCGTTGATCGACTATGACAACACTTGTGCGATAGTGAGTGTGCTCTATGTGTGAGTGTGACACATGATTTTATAGAGAACACAACATGTACATATGAAGCGAAGACCTTGAGCATGACCAGAACATGGTCGCAAGCATGACTTTGATATCAACAAGCAAAAACTTGGATGAAATGAACAGGCAAGGCAAATGCAAAGACTCACAGGGGATCACGGAGTGAACCCGAATGTGCACAATCATCAAATGAAACTCTCAAGGGAGGCTCTGAAATTGGTGTAGGGCAAAATTTTGGAGGGTGTTTGTAGCCACTACAACACTTGGTGACACACTAGTAGAACTACATATTCTCTGTTTTGGTTCATTGATAGCACAGGGCCTTGGTCTCTTGGGGAGTATTAAATCGCTGTGTGGGTTGCTTCGGCTTCCTCACTTGCCCCATGGACATACATGGTTCACTTTTTTCCAACTCAGTCAAACACAATCAAAAGTTTAGCTTGATCATAGTGTTTTGAATCCAGTAAGAGTAGTTTAGCTCGTGAGTTGAAAATTTTAAGAGTATAAGTTTTCATCTCTAGTGTTTCTTTGCTGCCAGCAGGCCTAAACAGTACCTCAATGGAGTCACACAAGAACACACACAATGCTCCATTGCCAGTGAGCCTGGTCAGTACCCCAATGGAGTTGCATGCTTCACCTCTTTGCATAGTAAGCCTTTCTCTTCTTTTGCCTTTGTATTTGCCAAGAGGACTATGCATAGGCACTTATTTATTTTTTGGGGTGGAAGAGGGATCTCGACTTATTGAGAGTAGAAGAGGCTATTCCTTAAAAGAATCATGTAAGACCTCTGACATAGGTTTTCTCATTTAGATTTCCCCTTCTTCATTTCTACTAGTTGGATGAGCTTGAACACATAGAGCAGAAGGCTGAGTACAGGCATCGGGCTTCCCATTGTGGACACAGGTTCATGGGTGGATCAAAACTTTATTTGCAGATGGTTCATATTTTCTATCAAGACTTCATCGATCGAAGGTTATAATGAAGCACAAAGAAGACAGACACAAGACTAACCAACTGCTGCAATGCCACAAGTCTCTTCAAATTTCAGCCACATACTCTATTCAAAAGCCAGAATGTAGTAGTTGGAAGCACTTATTTCTGGAAACAGAAATAGTAATATATCAAGAAAACAAAACAAACATAAAAAAAAATTAGAAAGAAGAAAAAACAAAGTGAAGCAGAAACATAAGTAAAAGCGAAATAAAAGCGAGTAAGCAAACACAAAAGAAAGCAAAAAATCAAACATGCAAAGCAAGAAAGGAAACAAGCATGCAAGAAAGCAAACTGAAAGAAAATAGTACTCCTATTCCTAAGCTAACGGTGCATGGTCCTGATCACGTGAAGTGATATTTCCAATGCAGCCACCAATGCATTGGTTAACCCATGTTGGTGAAGGCTTAGTCTGCGAGCAACCCAGTTGTGCAACCAGCAAATGTGAAAGATAAAACAATGAAAACATACACACTCCAAGCTTACAAGCATCCACAAAAAAAAATTTGAGTCAAAGTGCATGACATTCACTCTGTGGACTTTCCATGGTGTTTTGCTACACTATGTGTAGATGTTGAGTGTATGAATTCCCTTGACCATGATATGCAAGAAAATGTGAGAAAGGTAGACCACTTATGTTGCGCAAGCATGCTTTCTTTGTAAGATTTCTCCAATCCATGAGTGATGGGATCATGTAGTTCCAGTGGAGGAAGTAAAATTTGAGTGCTAGATTGATCTTGAGTGCATACATATGAGTGATGAGGAGCCTTGAGTGTTTAAACAATTTCTTGATCAAAAGTGCAACCAACCTTAGGACATCGAGGGCCTGACATAACAATCAGCTCAGGCTGAAGTGCCTCGACAGTCTATGGGGTTTCGAATTCATCGATAGATGGATCTTCGTAGACTCGTGGCTTAGACGGATTAACAACGAATGAATCAACATCATGATCGGATGATGAGGTGAAGAGATCATAACGGCCAAGATCAGAAAATTCAGGATGTTGGTCAGCATCCTCATGGTTTGATGAATCACACAGAGGGGTAGATGAGAAGGAAGGATGTTCACCCTCTACGTTTGTGGAAAGAGCAGATGAAATATCAAGTGGATTTTCAATGAATGATTGGTCTCCTCTCTGTCGTTGGATGATGGGCTAACATACGGTGTGCCGTGTGAAAGATCAACAATGGGTGCATCTGTGGATGAAGATACACATGAAAAATGAGGGATGGTAGGATCAACAAGGATGCCAGGAAAAAAACAAAGGAGGTATAGATAGACAGGGATGCTCCCCTAGTGCCAGTGAATGTTTAAGCTCCCCTTCATTCTATTCATGAATGCCTGCGCATGTTGGTTGTGCAACACCAACTCCATCGATCGATCAATCCTTGTTTAAAATACGTGTAGAGTTTAGAATGGAAGAACACAAGACAATGTCATCCGGAGGATGATCAGAATATGAAAACTGAGGTTGAGGTACAAAATACAAGTGACAAGATATGGGACTCACAACCAACTCTATGAAAAAATCGTAAGGAGTGATGTCGGGAGGTCGTGATGGTTCATCAAATGTGTCTTCATGCTCTCCGAAATCACTCTGCAGTGGTGGAGTTGTTTGATGAGGGAACAGTGGACAATCACTTGTGACAGTGACCGTTTCCATCTGTGATTGCGCAACTCCATCAGTGAAGAATGTTGAGCTAGGTTTTAGCTTGAACTTCTTCTTGCGATGAGTAGATTTCTTAAGGCACTACTCAAATCGGTCTGAAAGATAGAAAAATTTCATCTGGCTCTTCGAAGCTTCAAACTGCAAATCACAGAATATTTGCCAAAACTCCATAGGTGATTCATGTGGAGCCTTCCGCTATTTGGAGCAGTTTTTGGTCAAGATGTTCTGGATCAAAATGATAGAAAGTGTCTTCAATGAGATCACAGAAGTGCTCAAGTGAGTGCATGCTATCATTTGATAGGCTACACAACCATCAATGTGGAGATTCATGAAGTGTGTATGCAAGCAAAAAACTATCCTGTTCATTAGAACATCCATCTTCCTCATGAAGCATGGGAAGAAAGTCATGCAAGAACTCAGGCCATGCCACTTCGCCTTCACCATCATACGTGTAAGTGGATAAGTGATCAAAAAACTCCCTCATGATGGTGACATCTTCAGGACTCGAAAAACATCGTGGAGGGAGAAGAGTGCAAGACCCCATGATAGATATGAAAAGGTTCAAAACAGGATGAGAGGACACAACTTGTCATTTGGCCCTCCTTCTAGCACCAAAAATGTTGATGGTGCTGGACCCGCCAACATTTAAGGGATCACCTTGGTATGAAGTCCCAACTAGACCTCGCACTATTTGGTGTGGGAGTCGCATCCAGTATGATGGCCCGGTTGCCATTATATTAAGGATTTGCCTCAACTCTTGCTTATCAGCATAGGATAATGGTTTGCTTTGTCTTTGAGAAGTGAGGTTCGCATTCCTGGTGAGTGTAAGTGTTATTTGTGTCAATGGTTCTTTCACTATAGAGGGAGAGAAGGTGAGAGTGAGCCTCAAGTCATTTGGGAGAAGTCCCAACTCTACTAGGAACACACAACACAATAGGACATGCACATCTTCTGGCAAAATAATCCACATGGATGCGGCAGTCACAACACACAAGGGAAGATAACACGGATAACACTCAAAGGATTAGTCAACACGTGCAATGATTGTTATAGCAAGTTTTTGTGAAAGGTATGTCTGATGTCTAGGAGAGTAGTCTACACGGGTGAGACAAAGTTAACATCATATGCAACACATTTCCATTAACATATTGTGTATTACAAAAAGTGAAATAGTTCAAATGTAGAACACAGGTTAAAGCAATATGCATCACAAGTGTTAAAGATTAGTCTTACAATAGTTACAATACATGTGTGAAAATGTGTTGGCCTATTATCAAGCTTCTGAATTAAGCGAAAGTTCCAAGGCACATCGTTACACCATACATCACTAACCTCGGTGAGGGGCATTGGAGCCACTACTTACTCCTCAAAGGAAATATTACAGACTCTCTTGGCTATGTGGGAGGAGCTGAAGTGAAAAGTCCTTTGCATGTACAAATGAGGGGGTATTTATAGCCAAGGGTGAAACTGACCCTTGTGGTTGTTCGACTACCCTCATGGCTATTTGACATCTATGACTTTTCAACTTTACATGACTCTTTGTACAACAATGGGTCTCTTGGACTTCCATGTTACATTATATTGATTAAAAACATGGCCCATAGTAGATATGTGGACAACATGACTCATCACATGACTTGACATGACAATGTTGGTACATTCGTGCTTCTACTGGAGTGCATGTCAAGCTACAATGTTGCTAGGTGATGGATGTCTTCATGGTGTGTCACAACTTCACCTCCGCATGGCAAATTGTGCAGAGCCTTGGATGGTCTTTGGTTCACTTGATGATTCTTTGGCACGTTGCTCCTTGCTTATATGTTGGAAGGCTTGACAGGCTCATTTGTTCATGAAATGTGCATGCTCATCTGTTCATCTATTCGTCCATCAACACATCTTTGCATGAGCATCCATTCACGAGCACATCTCTTTTCATGCATCATTCATTCATTTGTCAGTGAACATGTCCTTCTGCATGTTCTCTCTTCGTTCATCCCATTCATCTTCACGCCATGTTTGTTGGTGTACTTGTACCTGTAGTTGCTCATGATGAGATAACATCAAATCCAAAAACCTCCTAGTCTACAATGACACATGATCATTTCGGATGTAGGTGACTAGGAAAGGCAGTAAGGTTGGCGAGGCGGGATGATGGCTCCGGGCATTTCTGATGAAAACTGCGCAAGAGTCACTGGTGATGAAGATGGGAAATTTGGATTGATGGTGACTATCTACGAGGTCTCACTCGGTTGGAAGGAAAAATTGCACAAATTTTGGGAGGAATAGTCCAGCTGCGGGAAGGAAGGGAAGACAAAATCTGTGCATTTTTAGAACGAGCGAGCAGTGGGGGTTTGGCAACAAAATTTGCGCAATTTCTTGGAGGAACTATCCAAGCTATAGGGAGGATTGACAGAAAATATTTGTGTATTTTTTTGGAGGAACTAGCCAGGATCCTGGTAGCAGAAACTACAAAATTCCCAAGGGGAACTAGCAGTCAGCTGGTTGGTTCATTGGCAGTAGAATTTATGCAATTCCCAAGGGGAACTGGCAGTCAGCTGGCTAGGTGCTTGGCAACAAAAACTGCGCAATTCCTGGAGGGAACTGGTAGTCTGCTGCTGGCGAGAGGAACTACACTGAGGCTGGGAGGTCAGCCTACTGATCATCTCTATGCAATTTCTGAGCTGAGTGGACTGCTTGGTAGTAGAGGGCCTACTCATGAAGACTAAACAATTTTATGTATTAGTAGTCGGTCGACTGTCGGGAGGAATGGCTAGAAAATTACACAATTTTCTGAGGGAGACAGGGATAGGAACTGGGTGTTTGTCCGCCCTATCTGCACAACTTTCCCAGCCAATGGAGTGGGCAAGGTCTGTAGCCTCTACACAAATTTTGAGGGGAATGAGTCTCGAGGTGGCTATCAGGTCAAATCCTTTGATTGACCAGCTTGAAGGATGATTGATATGCTTGCAGGCAATACAACTTGAAATGACTTGCTTGGTGCTTCTGTGCTGCTTTGGGTGATAGTTGATCAAGTGGATGGTGGGTGATGGTCCAACTAGAAGAGGGGAGTTTGGTCGTCAAAACTTTAGCAAAATGACGAAGTGTGTGAATGAGTGAAAGATGCACATGTGATTTTTCAAACACAAACCAAAATGACTTGACAACAAGATGACCCAAACCATCTAGACACACATGCTCAACATGACTGACCGACGGTGTGAGAGACAAGTGTGACACTTGTGATTGATCATTGATCGACTGTGATGATGCTTGTGCGATAGTGAGTGTGACTCCATGTGTGAGTACGACATATGCGTTTATAGTGAACACAACATGTACACACAAAACGAAGAACTTGAGCATAAGGTGTATGCTGGTATTTGTTTTAAACTGATTATATGCTTTAAAAGCTAATGTTTGCACTGATATGTAAATGTTCTTGAACTGATATATAAATACATGTCACAGTAAATAATGCAGCAATAAAAATAACACATAAGATGACAATTTAATTAGGAGTTCACCCAAAACTCTTGGGCTATGTCTCTGTGAGCTCTAGTGAACTCAACTAGGCTCTCTAGGATTATGGTATAAGTCCTTTTTACAAGCTCTTGGCTCAACTCCTGCTACTTTACACAGAAACAGTGGGTTCAGACGCCATTTTATCCCCTGGCTCTTGAAGCTCTAGCTTTTGGCTCTTGGTACTGGCTCTTGGCTCTGACTCTGGCTCTTCGACACTAGCTCTGGCTCTTTCTCTTTGGCTCTGGCTCCTTTCTTCTCTCTATCAGTTTACAGACCTCTAGGCTTTTCACTTGACTTCCAAGTGACTCCCTCGGCTGCTCTTTTTGCTTCTGCGCTACCTCCTTTGCCTTAGCTTCCTGCTTTGGCTTCACTTTCAACAACAAACCCCCAACAACCAACCTCAGCAAACAATAACACTAGCAAGAAAAACCCCTCTGTCTTTTACATTCATGGCTTTTTAAGCCAATAGGTGCTGCCTGTTCATTTTCCCTCTTGAGCCCTCTATCTTCCAGCTGTGGTCTACTCAAATCCCTTCTTTGAGCATTAGCAATCATTACTAAACACCGTTAGGGATGGTGGCCACCTGTGTTGTAATGGGAGAGTGCATCGGCGCTTGAAATCCCCCAAAAACAAAACACAGGAAAAATCACCAAATCTCTGTTTATCAAACTTCAAAAGTCCTTAATTCCACTTTATAACACTATCGGGTCCGCCTAAAATTGCTTATCGCAAGTCGCAATGCCCATTCAATGGCTTGTCCTTTGTTTTTCAAAAATACATTAAAACACTAAAAATCCCGAAAAATGGCCTTACAGGTAGATTTGAAATAATATGCATTTGCATTTCAGAACCCCTTCGGGTCCAGATTCATCACATTGGTGCATCCCTTCACTTTTCATTTATTAAATGAAATATGCGAAAATACATAGAAAAATGCCCTTTGGCGGATTTTAAAATATATCAACTATCGCCTATAGCCTTGTCGAGTCTGGCCATCGCATAGCATATATATATATATATATATTATATATAATATATATATATATATATATATATATATATATATATATATAACGTATATCCCTGCTCCTCTGGGTGGCTCTGATGCGATATTGCGATGTGACTTGTCGCAATCGCATATTGCATAAGCCCAAGGTCTTTCCATATGGTATGGTCTATGCCAAAGCGATCGCGGTATCACATCGGCCCATCCTATCGCCTGTCTGCCTCCGATTGCCTTCGCCTATCACCACTGATGTGATATGCCGATTGAATCTGGACTGTTGATCGACTAGATCTGACGGCTCCTGTTCATTGTTGGTTTACGCCCCCGATAGGCCTGTTTTTTATCATTTCTTTGTGTTTTTGCCTTCCGATGGTGTAATCTGATATTTCCAAAACTCATCCTTTTGTGATGGTTTTTGTATTTTTAGAAGACTTTGAAGATTCAGAGGGTTTTAGGACCCATTTTAGGGGATTTTTCCTCTTTTTCCTTTGGAAAAAGGGCATCTTCATTTTGTGATAACTTCTGCATCCTAAGTCAGTTTTTGCCCATTCAAGTTGTAGTAAATTCAGAATGAGATGATCTGTGCAGTGGGGCTAGTTCCAGGAACTTCCTTGGACTTCCATTTTCCTCATTGAGGAACACTTAGATTCAGGAGTATCCAAAATCCATTTCGGATCACACCTTCCCACTAAAAGAACTTTTGGTCTCCAAAAGACTGATATACTGATCTGAACAGTAAATGAGAGTGACTCATGCTCTTCTTTCAGCCTCCCTACAGTGCCCTTTGCATAGTGCCTCTGAACCAAAGTTTCTGACCATTTCCCTTCTTGGATGGGCTAGTCTTCTTGGGAAGAACTATCTTCCTCCGTGCCTTCCTGCAGAACTCCTGCTGAAATGGTCATAGAAGGTAGTTTGAGCTTCTCTGCCTTGATCATTGATCCAAGGTGGCTCAAAAAAATGTGAAGTACATCTGCTCGACAAAAATTTTATTTGTACCTGTTTGAGAAGCTGCCAACAACAATGGTTAACAACAACAAAATACAGACAACAACTAGATGGCATAAACTCATGCTTCAAGAAAATAAATAGATTTTCACATCTTGTGAACACCTCCATGTCTTACATCTACATACAAATTATGGACTAGATAACAAGCCCACAAAACATGCCTTTAAAAACAAATGACCTTTCAATCCAAGCATGTGGAAAAGACCATTAGGAATCTTTCAACAGATAAAACACTCCATCATTATCTCCATCTTTGGAGACCAAGTTAACTTCTTCCAAGTCAACATTGCATGCATGTTACAACAATCAACCTTGCAAGTTAATTACACATACATGTTCAAAAACAAGGAAATCATCAGCATCCCTGTGTTCATGCATATCAAGCTTATGCATGCATTTCACCCTTCAACTTTCGCTTAAGCACACTGTACTTTTGAATATGAAATGAAATATAATGTTCCAGCAACAAAGTGAGTCTCCTACTCAACTTCTTCTTTCACCTTCTTGGTAAAATCCTGCAACTTGCATTCCATTAACAAAGAAATGCAAATATATGTAAAATAGACATGCAATCTTAATTGGATAAGAAATCTAACCATTTCTCACCAATCCCTTTCAAAGTTACTACCTTTTTCTGCACATCAGCATCAACATGTGAATCAACCTGAGACACATCATTCATGGAATCTTCCTTTCCATTTATGCCATCTTCTCTTTCCACCTTCATCTTCAACTTTAGTGGAAGCATTGTTGGATTCAGTGTCCAACATTTTGTAGCAAGATGTCCTTTTGTATGGCAGTAAGTGCACTGCATGTGCATCCTCTTGACAGCATGATTTGCCTTGTCCAATGGACCTCTGTCTTCTTGCTTCTTTTCCTTCAAAATTTTCCTGTATGTGGCCATTCTCTTCCAACATCTAGAAACATTATGGTTATCCAAACCATAAAAGGAACATGCAATTATTTTCCCATATCTATGTGGAAATTTATCATGCTTCACAAAATCAAAAGGAAGATGATTAGAACCAGATTTATACCTTTCTCTTCCACCTTTATGGCCTTCATGAGGAGGTGAAGCAAATGAAGAAGTGGCTCCCTTATGAACACCATCAATCTCTTCAAGGTTGTTAGAGTTTCCACAACTCTCTGGTTCAAGTGTGTGCTTCTGCACACCTCCCATGCAACTCCCTCTTGGAGTTGTTTTAATGGCCTTCATGGCAGCTTTAGAACTCTCTCCATAAGATTTTCCATAGCCAAGACCCAAATACTTA
Organism: Pinus taeda; assembly: GCA_000404065.3. Classification (NCBI taxonomy): domain Eukaryota; kingdom Viridiplantae; phylum Streptophyta; class Pinopsida; order Pinales; family Pinaceae; genus Pinus; species Pinus taeda. The sequence continues at coordinate 52,752 of APFE031211737.1, read as the reverse complement.
TGCCTTTCCTCAACCATTATTGGTTCAACAATACTTTGTGCATGCTTTCCCAAGCCCTTTCCTTCATAGCCCATCTTGGACATTAGCCTGGAAACTATGCCTCTAGTATGTTTTTCAAAAGAACAAATATAAGAATTCTTAGAAGAATTTGAAGACAAACTGGAATGGTTTACCTCTTCTTCAAGTTGATACTTGACTAAGGCTTCTTGGGCAACAAAGAGCTGTGACTCCAACTCATGCATCATTCTCAGGTTCATATTTGCAATATGAAGTTGCCTCTCCATTTCCCGCAGACCATCAGAAAGCAACTCCTTCTCTTCCTTCATGGAATTCAACTGCTCTCTAAGTATGCTGCTCTTCCTTCCATCCTCATACATTTCTCTCACCTTGTCCATCATGGTGGACAAATCTTGCTTCATGTCTTCATCAAAGAGTCTTGTGATGAAGAAAGAAGAATTCGAGGACTCATTTGTAGAAGTTGTCATTATGCCAATGACTTCTTCTTTCTTCTTGTTCTTACTGGACTGAGCTATCTATAGCTTTCTCTTCACCTCTGCAAACTCAGAAAATAGTTTGTTTGAAAACAAGCATGCATCAATCAGACAATCAATCCTTGATTGCCCAAACACCTTTTAGGTAAGCAATCTTTGCTCTGTCAATCAAGCATTCTAATATAACCTCCTTCGAAGGTGGGTTTAATCAAACTTAGGCTTTGACAGCACATGATCTGAAATTGGGGCTCTTAGGCTTCTTGTCTAACTTACAAGAACCTCTCCCACTTCCAAAGCTTTAAATATTCCCAAGTCTTATTGATTAACCAATGCGTAATTAAAAATGTGCTTGAACAGAAGGTGTATGCTGGTATTTGTTTTAAACTGATTACATGCTTTAAAATTTGTTGTTTGTGCTGATATGTAAATGTGCTTGAATTGATATATAAATACATGCAACAGTAAAAACAACACATAAGGCAATAGTTTAATTAGGAGTTCACCCAAAACTCTTGGGCTACGTCTCCGTGAGCCTTAGTCAACTCAACTAGGCTCTCTGGGATTATGGTATAAGTCCTTTCTACAAGCTCTTGGCTCAACTCCCGCTGCTTTACACAAAAACAGTGGGTTCAGACACCATTTTATCCCCTAGCTCTTGAAGCTCTGGCTCTTGGCTCTTGGTACTAGCTCTTGGCTCTGACTCTGGCTCTTCAACTCTGGCTCCTTTCTACTCTCTATCAATTTACAGCCCTCTAGGCTTTTCACTTGACTTCTAAGTGACTCCCTCAGCTGCTCTTTTTTCTTTTGCTACCTCCTTCACCTTAGATTCCTGCTTTGGCTTCACTTTCAGCAACAAACCCCCAACAACCAACCTCAACAAAAAACAACACTAGCAAAAAAAGCCCCTCTGTCTTTGACATTCATGGCTTTTTAAGCCAATCGGCACTACCTGTTCGTTTTCCCTCTCAGGCTCTCTATCTTTTGGCTTCGATCCGCTCAAATCCCTTCTTTCAGCATTAGCAATCATTGCTAAGTGCCCTCGGGGATGGTGGCCACCTGTGCTGTAACGGGAGAGTGCATTGGGGCTTGAAATCCCCCAGAAATAGTCATTCTTGTTTACACAGAGAACACTATAAAACACGGGAAAAATCGCCAAACCTCTATTTATTGGACTTCAAAAGTCCTTAATTCCACTTTATAACACTATCGGGCCCGCCTGAAATCGCTTATCGCAAGTCGCAATGCCCATTCCATGGCTTCCCCCCCTTTTTTTTTCAAAAATACATTAAAACGCTGAAAATCTCAGAAAATGGACTTATAGGCAGATTTGAAATAATATTTATTTGCATTTCGGAACCCCTTCGAGTACAGATTCATCACATCAGCGCATCCCTTTGCTTTTTGTTTATTAAACAAAATATGCAAAAATACATAGAAAAATGTTGTTCGGTAGATATTAAAATATATCAACTATTGCCTATAGCCCTGTCGGGTCTGGCCATCGCATCACACACACACACACACACATATATATAATGTATATCCCCGCTCCTTTGGGTGGTTGCAATGCGATATTGCTATGCAACTTGTTGCAATCGTATATCACATAAGCCCGAGGTCTTTTCATATGGTATGGTCTATGCCAACGTCGATTGCGATCCGTCGATATCAGCGATCGCGGTATCGCGTCGGCCCAATCCCATCGCCTATCTGCCTCCGATTGTCTCTACCTATCACCGCCGATGCGATATGTCGATCGGATTTGGACCGTTGATCAGCGAGATCCGACGAGTCCTGTTCATTTTTCCTTTAAGCCCCTGATAGGCCCATTTTTGGTCATTTCTTTATGTTTTTGCCTTCCGATAGTATAATCTGATAATTCCAAACTTCTCCTTTTTTGATGGTTTTTTTATTTTTATAAGACTTTGAAGACTTAGAGGGGTTTAGGACCCATCTTTAGGGGATTTTGCCTCTTTTTCCTTCGGAAAAAGGGCAGCTTCATTTTGTGATAACTTCTGCATCCTAGGTCAATTTTTCCCATTCAAGTTGTAGTAGATTAAGAATGAGACGGTATCTACAATGGGGCTAGTTCCAAGAACTTCCTTGGACTTTCATTGTCCTCATTGAGGAACACTTAGACTCAGGAGTCTATCCACAATCCATTTTGGATCACTTCTTGAGATTTCGAAATCCCCTATAACTTATGAATCAAAGATTGGACTTCAGGGGTTTCTATAGAAGAAGAATGATATGGCTTCTTTGGAATTTTGGTATTGGGTTCTAAGGGTGTCTTTACAACTTCTCGCTTAGGATTCAGAGATTTGGAATGCAATCGAGAAGTTGGAGGTGAGGGTGAGGGAGTTTTACTCTTAGAATGACCTGTTGGTTTGAATTTACTTTCCATTCATAGTTAGGCCCTCCTTCTAGCGCCAAAATGTTGAAGCCTCGAAAATCGTTGCTACAACATGGGGGAAAACCACCTGGTCTAGACCTTGGTTGTCAACTCCTTTTCTGTTTGGTGTAGTGGCTTCGACTGGGGATAATGGGAGTAGTTTCCCAAAAGAGATTTTGAGAGTGTTGATGGGGTGATATATGATGTAACGAGAGAATGATTAAGCTAAGTGTAATCTAATCTAAACTATTTAAACACATGCATATATCCTAGTTTTAACACTATTAAACTATAACTATACTCAGGAATAAGGTAAATTATGCGATCTACAATAATGTCCTATAGCAATTGATAATAAAGATCATTCAACTGTAATAAGAAGTGAAATCGTTTAACAATAATCGTCTTGGATAAATAGTTAGCCAAATTGATTGTGAAAGATATATCGCATATATAACTGTTCATATATTTAGCATAAAATTAAAGCCAACACCATACAAAAGTGCAATAATGCTAACCGAAATTCAAACTTTCATACATAAAACAATGAACAAAATTTATTGCCTAATACATAAATAAAACAGAATCACAAGATAAAAGTACCATATATGATAAGTTCTGCTCATGTGTTTCAGCAATATCGACCTAATTTGAATCAATCCAACATCATCTAAGAGTGAAAAAGTGCAATTTCAGCCGAGCATGCCATATATTCAAAAGAAAATAGATCTTATTCCATTCATTCCATGAGAACCCCCTCAAAGGTATAGAAGTGCATGTTTTGAAGAATGTTTCTGATAAAATTTCTGGACCCCTCTCTAAATGCATGAGAGGGGTTTAAACTATAGTTCCTAAAATAGATTATTACAAAAATAGATCTCAGATATCTGTCATTGGTTTGAGTTGTGTTGGTTGGTCGATCATAGATTTCGACTATACACTAAATATAACTTCTGTCAGTGCTGTCACCATTTTTTGTGTGGAGGTAGTTAGGCATCAGAAGGTCATCCATTGGCTGTATGGTTTGACTAAGAATTTCCAGTATGATTCCCAGTTCAGCTTGCTCCTTTGTCTGATCACATCCTCCCTTTCCCTTGTTGCTTGTCTCCATTGCTGCTCTAGTTGATCGGGATTTGGAAGAAATCCTGGTATATATTCTGCAACCAAGTTGGTGCCATGTATATTTTCGTTAATTGATTCAATGATGTTTTTAGTTGTTGCTGCTGTTGTGACCATCATTTCCCTTTATGCTTACTTGAGCTGAGAATCCCATTCTGCTAATAGAATTTCTTTATGCAATTCCTCCAGTTTTGGAAAATCAGCCTTCCTCCCATCCACTGATTCTTGCCATGTTATAAAGTTAGAAATACTTTAATAGACTTCGTCATACTAAAGTCTCATTTCGATGACTTAGCTTGTTAGCTTATCACTGATCTCGCAATAAGGATTTATTTGAGATATTTTCTAGCACATAACTTCCTTTTGTTGCATTAGTTGGGAGTTAAAGCTTACTGCTTCTTTTACGAATTGATCGATTTGCGGACTGTCTTTATACTTCTCTCTCATAGCTTAAATCCATGCATATTTTTCTGCTAGGTTGGCTTGATGTTGTATTTTCATCTGTTCAAACCCCTGCTAAAGCTTGGCTATTTGTAACTCTGCTTGTTGGTTAGATTTTTCTTACTAAAATTGTTGTTCCAACATCAGGATCTTTTGTTCCTTTTCTCTCAACAACATTTGGACCTCTCTCGCTTTATCAATAGTTGTTGTAGCATAGGCTCCTGTAAATTTTGATAGTATCGTAAGGTTCTCAGATGGGTCCATGGGCGAATCTTTCCAGACAATGTCCATTGGTTCATTGTTGGGAGTGGTAATAGTTGCAACATCTAACTTTCTTTTCTTCCTCTTCCTTTTGATGAAAACTTTATGGGTAGGGCTATAAAACACATCTAATCGAGGATTTTCTTCAATTCTCAAAATAATTTCAGAAGTGGGGGTGGCAGGAATGAGCTCCACATCCTAAGTGCCTACAGTTTTCTCCACCGTAATTTCTTGAGTTGATTTGTGTTGTGGAGTCAGTATCTCAGATGTTTGATCCTCTGTATGGAGCTTCATATTAAAATGCTACCATTCTTTTTCTAAATCAACAACTGGGGGTTTCTCCAACTGAGTGGGACTAGAGTGAATTTCATCCTGCTTCTTTGTCAAGGTTTGCTTGGTTGCTTTCTCTATGGTTTCGGTTGTGTCCCTTTCGGTCTCTCTATTTTTATTGCCCCCATTTTGTGACTGTAGTTGTGAGTGCTCTAACTCATGAGTAGACTTCCCCTAGGACTCTACTTTAGAATTTTGTTTGGATTTTTCTCTGGAGCTTTCCTACACTGGGAGTTGGCTCCCTTATTGGTTCAATCTGTAGCAATTCCAATGGGAACTTTTATAATCTCCTCTCCCTATATTCACGGAAGGCTTCAAGATCATCCAGGGAAAAAAGTAGTGATGCCATATGCATCACTTATGAAAATGTTTCCTTTTGTAGGAAGAGGTCATCAAAGGCATATTCCTCATGGGTAAATGGTTTGACTTTCACCATTGTAGTGAAGTCTTTGGCAGTGCCATTTGGGTCATACTGTCTTCCTAGGAATGTAGTCAATTTAAGATATTTTATAATCTCTGCTTCCTTGCATGCATGTCCAAAATTGTGCAGTGCAAATGCACCAAATGGTAACGGAAATGTAGGCCAAATTTCCTTTTTTGTTCCTTCAATCCTTTGCTCAGCCCACCTTCCCCTGTTATTCGTTAGGCTATCTCCCTGGCCATTAACTTGTCAAGGACATAGTATGGGAGGACATGTGGTGAAGCAATGATCCCAAACACTCTGATATATGTAAATGTCTTCTCCCAAAACCATGTGGCTACAGGTAGGATATCTACTTCAACTTCTCTAGAAAACCTAGGGGAATTCCTATTGTAGACTTGTTTATGAATAAGAAGCATAACTCCTTAACAGATTTTGTAAAAATGGGGGCAAAACTAAGACTCCCACATACTCTTATGATATATATGGATAGGAAGTGGGTCTTGCACAGTCCATTTCCATCCCATGATAGGAAATTTGGAGCCAAAATGAATAGTGTCCATTACATAGGCACTCATGAAAAATGGAGGGTAAACCCCTAAAGAGATACTCCTCTTTCTGCTATACTCCATTATGGCTTTTGTCAAATTATTAGAGAAAATTTGGGCCCAATTCATTATTGTTATATTTATGGCTACATCTATAAATGGCAGCCATTCTGGGGAAAATTTGGTACTACCAGACTTGCAGAACATTCTATATAGCATGGTTACTGCAAAACTATGAGGGGTGTTGGGTTGTGTTATATTCTTTCCACATAGTTAATAGGGGGTTTGAGGGGTACCCGTAACCCCACTTTATGGGGTCCGGAGCAGCGCCCCGGAAAATTTTGGTTTTGGACCCTATGTTAGGTTGGGCGGACCCACCTATGGTTTTGTGCATGATTTTCGCACATGTTTTTTGGACGCGATGGTTTTCGGTCCATGGTATTGGATCGATGGTTTTTTGGTCCATGGTATTGGACGTGATGGTTTTTCAGTCCATGGTATTGGATGCTTCGGCATGTATAAATATGTAAAATCAAGCTGGTAGTCCGGTTTTGGAATCCAGTGGGAAAATCTCTGGTATATTGGGGTGTTTTAGTGTTATGCTCTCGCATTTTATTTTTATGTATTTAGAAGTTCATATGCAGGTAATTTTTTTTTTTTTTTTTTTTTTTTTTCTTTTCTTTTCTACTAGAGGAATCGGCAACGGCAGTGGTATCGTACTCGCGTTACATGGGGTCGAATCCCATCGGCTACCTCTATAACCTCTAGGAGGGTCCGCCCAGGCCGCCTTGAACGTCCCTCGGGTATTCTTGGGGTTTGAACTCGTGACCTACATAGCTGCACGAATGACTTAGCAAATCATCCGCTTGCCACTAGACCAAACCCCCACGGCCTTATGCAGGTAATTTTTATATGCGGTTAAAACTTACATTTGGTATCAGAGCTGTTTTGGCTTCAAGGGGATGCCTTTGTTGTTGAGGGGTTTCGCTCGGGCCTGTGGTAGACCCTGTTCAGTGGGAGATCTGCGAGATCGATTCTCGTGGTGAAAGAAGATGGCGAGCAGCGGAAAGATAGAGATTGAGAAGTTCAATGGTCAGAGTTTTGAGTTGTGGAAACTCAAGATGGAGGATCTGTTGGTGGATAAAGATCAGTGGATCGCGGTAGATCCGGGTACTAAACTAACGGGAGTGACTGATGAAGAATGGAAGAAGTTGGATCAGAAGGCAAAGAGAACAATACAATTGTGTGTCTCAGATTCAGTATTGTTGAATGTATCAGGGGAAGCTACGACAAAGGCTTTATGGGACAAGTTAGGGACTTTGTACCAATCTAAGTCTCTGGTGAAATAAACTGTTCCTGCGGAAAAAGCTGTATAACCTGAGGATGAAAGATGGAGACTCGGTGACAGAGCATCTGAATGCATTTAATACTGTGGTAAGTCAGTTATTATCTGTTGATATTAAAATTTCAGATGAAGATAAGTGCATCAGTTTGTTGTGTTCTCTGCCAGATTCGTGGGATAGTCTGGTTATTGCAATAGGTAGCAATGCAACTGCTTTGCAGTTTGATGAAATAGTCTCAGCCTTGCTGACGGAGGAGATGAGACGGAAAAATATGGACAACCAGAATGGTGATGCCTTGTCTGTACGAGGACGGTCCCAGAACAGAAACAAAAAATAAGTCATCGAGTGGGAGATCTAAATCTAGAGGGAGATCTAAATCTCCAGGAAAACCTACAAAGGTGGTGTGCTGGAAATGCGGAAAGGAAGGGCACTTAAGAAGGGAGTGTAAATCTAAAGCTCCTGATAAAGGAAAGGGATCTGATGATGCTCCTTCTGCAGAGGCAAAAACCACCTCAGATGAAGGTGGGGATGTGTACTTGGCTTCTTCAAGTACACATGTAGATCATGAGGCATGGTTGATTGACTCAGGTGCATCCTTTCACTTCACTCCCCATAGAGAGTGGTTCTGCGAGTATGAGAAATATGATGGTGGTGATGTCTTCTTAGGAGATGATAGGAAGGCTAGAATCATTGGTCGCGGAAAAGTAAAGTTGAAGTTTCAAGGTGGAAGGATTAGAACCCTTCCGGGTGTTCTGCATATTCCTACGTTGGCCAAAAATCTGATTTCTGTAAGCAAGTTGGATGATGCAGGTGTAAAGACAGTGTTCGAGAAGGATACCTGCAAGATGGTTCGAGGAGCACTGGTATTGATGCGGGGAGTTCGGATTGGAACTCTGTACAAGCTGGAAGGTAGCACTGTTGTTGACGGGTGCAATAGTTCTATGGTTCCTGAAAATGGAGCAGAAAATCTAGTGGTCTCTGGAGAGAAGACCATGTTGTGGCATCAAAGGCTTGGACATACTGGAGAGAAGGGCCTTCGAATACTTCAGGTAAAGGTATGGTAGAAGGTATGAGTAATAGCTCTATGGATTTTGATTTCTGTGAAAATTGTGTATATGGGAAGCAAAATCGGGTGAGTTTCCCCTCTGGTGGTAAGAGGACGAAACAAATATTAGAGCTTGTGCACAGTGATGTGTTTGGACCTGGAAAGTTCCATCACTGGGTAAGTCTGTGTACTATGTATCATTTATAGATGACTTCTCAAGGAATACATGGATATATTTCCTTAAGAAGAAATCTGAAGTCTTGACAGGTTTAAAGAATTTAAGGCTCTGGTGAAAATAGACAGAGAAGAAGATAAGGTGCGAAACGATAATGGTGAGAATTTTGCAGCAAGTGAATTTGAAGAATTTGGTAAGAAAGTGTAAGCACGCATAAGACTACTCCATATACCACCTCACAAAATGGAAGTCGTAGAAAGAATGAACAGATTGAATGGAAGGCAAGAGCATGCTCCATGGTGCCGGGTTAGGATAAGGAATCTGGGTAGAGGCGGTGGATTACTGCATGTTACTTGGTCAACAGGTCACCTTCATCAGCGTTGGAGGATAAGACCCACAAGAAGTATGGACTGGTAAGAAACCCTCTCTTTCACATCTGAGGGTATTTGGATGTGATGCATATGTACATGTTCCAAAGGAGAAACGGACCAAGTTGGATAGTAAATCTGAAAAGTGCATCTTTATTGGGTATAAGGATGGTTTAAAGGGTTATAAGCTTTGGAACCCAGTCACACGGAAGGTTGTGTACAGTCGAGATGTGGTGTTTAAAGAGGTGAAAGATGTTATCAAACATGAAGTCCAACCAAAGGAACTGTGAAGATAGAGTTTGAACTAAAGGAGGAAGAATCAGACTCTGTAGCAGAGGAGGAATCAGAAGATGAAGAGCCACAAACTCCGGCTGTGAGAAGATCATCTCGAGAAAGAATGCAGCCAGAAAGGTATAGTCCATCTGCTTTCCGTTCAAACTTTTCTTTATCTGTTACTGATGATGATCCCAGAACTGTGAAGGAAGAAGTGGATTCATAGGATGAAACTCTGGAAAGAGGCCATGGTTGATGAAATGGCATCTTTGCACAAAAATGAGGCTTGGGATCTGGTGGAGTTGCCGGCTGGAAGGAAACCCATTGGCAGCAAATGGGTGTTCAAGAAGAGGACAAATGCAGAAGGGAAGGTGGAGAAATACAAAGCTCGGTTGGTAGCAAAAGGTTATTCCCAGGTGTCGGGAATTGATTTTGGTGATATTTTCTTTCCTGTTGCCAATGTAACTTCTATTAGATTACTTTTATCTGTTGCTGCTGCTTTTGATTTTGAGGTCGAACAGATGGATGTGAAGACAACA
>APFE031211737.1:11235-30185 GCA_000404065.3 Pinus taeda | reverse complement strand
CACCCACATTGGGTTTCCACCTTATATCATGGTGTTCATGTGTGCTCTTTATGTGTGATGATTTGTTCTGTTTACTGCACCTGATTACTGTTAATATGGTTAATAATGTTCTGATGCATTTACAAAAGATATGTTAACTGAATTATAAGATCTCTGGGTATACGCTATTTGCTTTAGACATAGTCGTGTGTATACGCTGGTTCACTTCATTAAAGTAGCGTATATGAATCTGAGTATGAAATTGAAAAGTTTTATCTGATCTGATAATACTGATTCACCCCCCCTCTCAGTATTATTTCCAACACCTTGTTACTGGGTTCCAAAGCTTATAACCCTTTAAACCGTCCTTATACCCAATAAAGACACACTTTTCAGATTTACTATCCAACTTGGTTCTTTTCTCCTTTGCAACATGTACATATGCATCACATCCAAATACCCTAAGATGTGAAAGAGAGGGTTTCTTACGAGTCCATACCTCTTGTGGAGTCTTATCCTCCAACGCTGATGAAGGTGATCTATTGACCAGGTAACAGGCTGTCTCCACCGCCTCTACCCAGAATTCCGGTCCTAACCTAGCACCACTAAGCATGCTTCTTTCCCTTTCCATCAATGTCTTGTTAATTCTTTCTGCAACTCCATTTTTCTCAGGTGTGTATGGAGTAGTCTTTTGTTGTGCTATACCACACTCCTTACAGAATTCTTCAAATTTCTTACACCTTTATCTTCTTCTCTATCCTCAACACCTTTATCTTCTTCTCTGTCCTCAACACCTTTATCTTCTTCTTTGTCTGGTTTTCCACCAAAGCCTTAAATTCTTTAAAATTGTCAAATACTTCAGATTTCTTCTTAAGGAAATATATCCATGTATTCCTTGAGAAGTCATCTATAAATGATACATAGTACACAAAATTACCCAATGATGGAACCTTCACATGTCCAAACACATCACTGTGCACAAGTTCTAATATTTTTTCACCCTCTTACCACCAGAGGGGAAACTCACTCGATTTTGCTTCCCATATACACAATTTTCATAGAAATCAAAATCCAGAGAGCTATTAATCATTCCTTCTACCATACCTTTACCATGAAGTATTCGAAGGCCCTTCTACCCACTATGTCCAAGCCTTTGATGCCACAACATGGTCTTCTCTCCAGAGACCACTAGATTTTCTATTGCACTTTCAGGAACCATAGAATTGTTGCAGCCATCAACAACAATGCTACCTTGCATCTTACACAGAGTTCCAGTCCGAACTCCCTGCATCAATACCAGTGCTCCGCGAACCATCTTGCAGGTATCCTTCCCAAACACTGTTTTTACACCTGCATCATCCAACTTGCTTGTAGAAATCAAGTTTTTGGCTAATGCAGGAATATGCAGAACACCCGGAAGTGTTCTAACCCTTCCACCTTGCAACTTCAACTTTACTTTTTTGCGACCAATGATTCTAGCCTTCTAGTCATCCCCCAGGAAGACATCACCACCATCATATTTCTCATACTCGCAGAGCCACTCTCTATGGGAAGTGAAGTGAAAGGATGCACTTGAGTCAATCGACCATGCCTCATGATCTACATGTGTACTTGAAGAAGCCAAGTACACATCCCCACCTTCATCTGAGGTGGTTTTCACCTCTATAGAAGGAGAATCATCAAATCCCTTTCCTTTGTCAGGAGCTTTAGATTTATAATCCCTTTTGTAGTTCCCTTTCTTTCCGCATTTCTAGAAAACCACCTTTACAGTTTTTCCTGGAAATTTAGATCTCCCTCTAGATTTAGATATCCCACTCGATGACTTATTTTTGTTTCTGTTTTGGGACCGTCCTTGTAAAAACAAGGCATCACCATTATGGCTCTCCATATTTTTCCGTCTCATCTCCTCCATCAGCAAGGATGAGACTATTTCATTGAACTGCAAGGCAGTTTCATTGCTACCTATTGCAATAACTAGATTATCCCACAAATCTAGTAGAGAACACAACAAACTGATGCAGCACTTATCTTCATCTGAAATTTTAATCTCAATAGATAATAACTGACTTACCATGGTATTAAATGTGTTTAGATGCTCTGTCACTGAGTCTCCATATCTCATCCTCGGGTTATACAACTTTTTCCGCAGGAACAATTTATTCACTAGAGACTTAGATTGTTACAAAGTCCCTAACTTGTCCCTCAAAGCCTTAGTCGTAGCTTCCCCTTATACATTCAGAAATACTGAATCTAAGACACACAATCGTATTTTGCTCTTTGCCTTCCGATCCAACTTCTTCCATTCTTCATCGGACACTCCCGTTGGTTTAGTACCTAGATCTATCATGATCCACTGATCTTTATCCACCAACAAATCCTCCATCTTGAGTTCCCACAACTCAAAACTTTGACCATTAAATTTTTTGATCTCTATCTTTCCCCTGCTCGCCATCTTCTTTCACCACCAGAATTGATCCCATAGATCTCCCACTGGACAAGGTCTACCACAGGCTCTAGCAAAACCCCTTAGCAACAAAGGTGTCCCCTTGAACCCAAAACAACTTTGATACCAAATGTAGGTTTTAACCCCATACAGAAATTACCTACATACGAATTCTAAAAAACAGAAAAAACAATGCGAGAGCATAACACATAAAACACATATACACAGAGATTATCCCCTGGATCCCAAAACCGGGACTACCAGCTTGATTTTTCATTATGTTCCTTTCAATGTTAGAATACATATTTATAGAAACCAAAGCATCCAATACCATGGACCAAAAACCATCACGTCCAAAACCATGGACCGAAAACCATCGCGTCCAAAACCATGTGCTAAAATCATGAACAAAACCATAGGTAGGTCCACCCAACCTAATATAGGGTCCAAAAAGAAAATCTCAAGGGGCTACCCACCCCCCTCAAACCCCCCGGACAGGGGCGCTACCGACCCCCCTGTGACCCCCCCACTATGCAATCGGCGCAACGAAGGGGGGGCTCCGTCCCCCATCTAACCCCCCCAGTTAACTGCGTGGGCTGGTCGTGTAAAGAATATAACACAACCCAACATAAAAGATGATTTGTGAGAGTCCCCCTATTTTTATCTTGAAAACCAAGTAATGTTTGATGTAGACAAAGCAACTTTCATATTGGAAAGGTTGATCAAAACGATGATAGTTAGGTAGATGTTGTTTTTATTATTTAGAGTAATGTTACTTATCTTATATTTCATGTATTTTTATTTTCTAAACTACCTTTATTTTGAAAGTTTTTAGAAATTTCAAAAAACTATCAGAGATAACTAGTTCTTCCAGCGAATCGCCAATTGTTGTGCTATTCAACAAATCCCCCATTTGTTAATTTAATAGCTAATATTCTATTAATAAATGGGGACCCTTAAAAAATCCTTCCAAAAAAATAAATTTAGCATTTAGGAATTTTCTCGTTATTTTTTGGAATAAAGTAAGATGTCAAGATAAAACCCTTTGAAAAGCTAGCAAGCTCTCCTTTTCGCATATCGCACGATCAACCGTGCCAAAATCCCTGTTAACAACCAAAACTCGCAAAAAGAGATCAAAAGGGATTACCGCGCTTAACCTCGAAACTATTAGGATTTTTCCATTTGAACTAAGTCCTAAAATGTTTCTTATTAAAGTAAGGCCCACATCGCATATCACCACTTACAAAGGGCACACCCTCACAAAGTATCTTTAACCATGTGATATGTGATATTGCGATGAAACGGTCACCCTTATCGCATCACATTGGAAACCCTTAAGAAAGAGCTGAAACCTTACCAACCATGTGATATTGCGAAATACGATCGAAGCTCGAACCCGATTGCCAACTATGTTATAAAAAACACTCAAGTCCATTGCGCAACGAAAATGGATTTACAAAGAAAATCCTATCAAATAAGCTATGCTTTGAAAACTAATAAAGAATGCCTCGCATTTCGCATTTCGCAAGAACCAAAGGAATGGGAAAGAAAGCACACACACGAAATGTGATAATGTGATCTGCGATATTGCATCGCAAATTATAAAACCGTATTTTCGCAGTTAAAAATCTTGCCGCCCAAATACGTTTCTTTCCCGACTTACGATGCAAAACATTAATGAGCAAGACATCTAGGGATAAGGAACCATTAGTGAGAATTTAGTATGGTTTTATGGCATTTACCTTTGAAAAGTTGTTCGACGTGATACGGTATCTTCTCACTTAATTTTAATAAAAACTCCTTTCTTGTCACCTTTCCAAATTCATCTGTATCATTCATTCTTATGTTCAGTTTTACTTGTGTCTATCTGATAACTTTTGCTTTGCTCCATTTTCAGGAAAAATCCACAACAAGAGTCGCTGGGGGCAATGGAAAAGAGGGCAAAGGCAGCTGCATCTGAAAAATCAGAAATGATCCCTCTGTTCTCTGACACTACATGCAGCAAAGACGGAGGAACCTCAACATGGGAGGCCATGTATGATTTATTATACGAGGAGAAACCAAGAACTCTGGTAACAGAGGCCACATTCGATGGTCATGTTTCCTCTGACACCTCCTTCTTCGAGACAACATGCTCATTTTTGCACCGCATAGCCGCAAGGTCGAAGATAATTCCATGTATAGATATGGAAAAGTGGATAATTGATCAAGTGGATGTCTCAGATAGAGAATTCAAGAATAACAGGTAGGAGGTTATGGGATCATTTTTACCAGACTGCCTGCGGCTTATGTACAATCTACCAGAGCCACAAAATCTCTACAATAAACAGTTCCTCAAAAAAATTTCTAAGGAGAATGAAGACCCAATAGATGTCACGCGGACCTAGACAGAAAACAAAGGAAAGATCAAAAAGGATAAAATGGGTATGTATTCTACAACATCTATCTCTTCCCCTCATAGTTTTGCAGTAGCCATGCTATGTAGAATGTTCGACAAGCTCGATAGTACCAAATTTTCCCCAGAATGGCTACCATTAATGGATGCAGCCATAAATGAAATAATAATGAATTGGGCCCAAATTTTGTCTGATAATTTGGTGAAATACATAATGGAGTATAGGAGAAAGAGGAGTATCTCTTTAAGGGTTTACCCTCCATTTTTCATGAGTGCCTATGTAATGGACACTATTTGTTTTGGCTCTAAATTTCCTATCATTGGATGGAAGTGGACTATGCAAGACCCACTTCCTATCCATATATATCATAAGAGTATGTGGGAGTCTCAGTTTCTCCCCCATTTTTACAAAATTTGTTAAGGAGTTATGCTGCCTATTCATAAACAAGTCTACAACAGAAATTCCCCTAGGTTTTGTAGAGAAGCTGAAGTAGATATCCTACCTGTAGCCAGATGGTTTGGGGAGGATACATTTACATATATCAAAGTATTTGGGAGCATTGTTTCACGCATGTCCTCCCATACTATATCCCCAACAAGTTAATGGCCAGGGATATAGCCTACCAAACAACAAGGGAAGGTGGGCTGAGAAAACGATTGAAGGAACTAAAAATGTCCATTTGGACTACATTTCCATTGCATTATGGTGCATATTCACTGCATGATTTTGTACATGCATGCAAGGAAGCTTAGATTATGAAATCTCTAAAATTGACTACATTCCCAAGAAGACAATATGACCCAAATGGCACTACCAAAAACTTCACTACTATGGTGAATGTCAAACCATTTACCCATGAGGAAGATGCCTTCGATGACATCTTCCTACAAAAAGAAACATTTTCAGAAGTGATGCATATGGAATCACTATTTTTTGTTGCGGATGATCTTGAAGCCTTCTGTGGATGTAGGGAGAGGTGATTATTAAAGGTCCCATTGGACCTGCTACAGATTGAACCAATAAGGGAGCCAACTCCTAGTATAAGCTTAGAGGAAGGCTCCAGAGAAAATTCCAAACAAAATTCTGAAGCAGAGTCCCAGAAGAAGTCTACTCATGAGTCAGAGGACTCATAGCTACAGCGTCAAAATGGGGGCAATAAAAACAGAGAGTCCAAAAGGGACATAACCGGAACCATAGAGAAAGAAGCTAAGCAAACCTTGGCAAAGGAACAGGATGAAATTCACTCTACTTCCACTCAGTCAATGAAACCCCCAGTTTTTGATTTAGAAAAAGAATGGGAGAATTTTAATAAGGAGCTCCATACAGAGGAACAAACATTTGAGATACAGACTCCACAACACAAATCAACTCAAGAAATTATGTGGAGAAAACTGTAGGCACTCAGGATGTGGAACTCATTCCTGCTACCCCCACTTCTGAAATTATTTTGAGAATTGTGGAAATTCCTCCATTAGATGCATTTTGTAGCCCTACCCATAAATTTGTCATCATAAGGTAGAGGAAGAAAAGAAAGTTAGATGTTGCAACTATTACCACTCCTGACAATGAATCAATGGAAATTGTCTGCAAAGATTTTCCCATGGACCCATCTGAGAACCTTACGAGACTGTCGCAATTTGCAGGAGCCTATGCTATGACAACTATTGATAAACCGATAGAGGTCCAAATGTTGCTTAGAGAAAAGGAATAAAATATCCCAATGTTGGAACAATAATTAGAGCAAGAAAAATCTAACCAACAAGCAAAGTTACAAATAGCCAAGCTTCAGTAGGAGTTTGAACAGATGAAAATACAACATCAAGTTAGCCTAGCATAAAAAGATGTGCAAATTCAAGCTATGAGAGAGAAGTATAAAAACATTCTGCAAATCGATCAGTTCGTGAAAGAAGCACTCAACCTTAACTCCCAACTAATGCAACAAAAGGAAGTTTTGTGCTAGAAAATCTTGCAAATAAGTCCTTATTGCATGATCAGTGATAAGCTAACAAGCCAAGTCGTCAACCTGAGACTTTAGTATGATGAAGTCCATTAAAGGATTTCTGACTTTATCACCTGGCAAGAATCAGGAGATCGGAGGAAGGCTGATTTTCGAAAACTGGAGGAATCGCATAAAGAAATTCTATTTGTAGATTGGGATTCTCGGCTCAAGCAAGCAGAAAAGGAAATAGCAGTCGTGGAAGCAACAAAAAACAACATCATTGAAGCCATTAACGAAAATATACATGGTGCCAACCTGGTTGCAGAATGTATACCAGGATTTCTTCCAAATGCTAATCAACTAGAGCAGTAATGGAGATGGGCAGCAAAGGAAAGGGAGGAGGTGATCAGACAAATGAGCAAGCTAAATTGGGAAGCATACTGGCAATTATTAGTCAAACCATACAGCCAGTGGACGACCTTATGATGCCTAACTACCTCCACACAAAAAATGGTGCTAGTACTGACAGACGCTATATTTACGAGATAGTTGAAATCTGTGATCGACCAACTAACAAAACTCAAACCAATGACAGATATCTGTGATCTTAAGGATCGAATGCGAAGGAGTTAATCACTTTGTTTTATTTTTATTTTAGTTTTATTTAGCATAATCTATGGAAGGTCATTTAAACCTCCTCGGTTATTTATGTAATAATCAATTTTAGGACGTATAGTTTTAGTATTTAAACCCCTCTCATGCATTTAGAGAGGGATCCAAAAATTTTATGAGAAACATTCTTCAAAACATGCACTTTTGTACCTTTGAGAAGGTTCTGGGGGAATGAATGGAATAAGATCTATTTTCTTTCGAATATCTAGCATGCTCTACTGAAATTTTTTCACTCTTAGATGATGTTGGATGGATTCAAATTAGGTCGATATTGTTGAAACACATGAGCAGAACTTATCATTTATGATACTTTTATCTTGTGATTCTGTTTTATTTATGTATTAGGCAACAAATTTTCTTCAATTGTTTTATGTATGAAGGTTTGAATTGCAGTTAGAATTATTGCACTTTTGTATGGTATTGGCTTTAATTTTATGTTGAATATATGAACGATTCTATACGTGATATATATTTCACAATTGTTTTGGAAAACTATTTATCCAAAATGATTATTGTTATACGATTTATTTTCTTATTACAGTTGAATGATCTTTGTTGCCAATTGCTATAAGACATTATTGTAGATCGCATACTTTACCTTATTCCTAGACATAGTTATAGTTTAATAGTGTTCAAAATAGGATATATGCATGTGTTTAAATAGTTTAGATTAGATTACACTTAGCTTAATCATTCCCCCGTTACATCATATATCACCCCATCAACACTATCAAAATATCTTTTAGGAAACTAGTCCCATTATCCCCAGTGAGAGCCACGACACCAAACAGAAAAGGAGCTGCCAACCAAGGTTCGAAACGGGTGGATTCCCCCCATGTTGTAGCAATGATTTTCGAGGCTTCAACAAGAAACTTCAAATATGATAAGACTCCTTTCGGTTTGATGAACGCGGGAGCGGAATTTCAGCGAGCTATGGACTTAGCCTTTGCAGATGAGAAGGAAAAATTCCTAGTGATATATTTGGATGATATCACTTTTTATTCCTAGTCAGATGAGGAGCATTTGCAACACTTGAGCGAAGTTTTTACAAAGTGTAGAAAATATGGCATTTCACTCAACCCCAAAATATATTTGTTGGGCTGGAACAAGGGAAATTGTTAGGCCATATCATTTCCAAAGATGGAATTGGATTTGATCCAAATAGAATTGCAGCCATTCAGAATATGGGCATTCCCAGAAGTAAGAAAGAAATTCAGTCTTTTATTGGTAGAATAAAATTCTTAGGAAGGCTTATTCCTAATCTAGCTGAACTCTTGGGGAAATTTACAGACATACTGAAAAAGGAAAAAGAGGTAAAATAGAATGGGAAAAGTAGAAAATCCTTCAATGAAGTTAAATCTGCACTGTCTCGTGCCCTTTTTCTTGTTAGTCTGGACTACACCTGAGGTTTTATTATATTTTCTTTCGCTTCGAAACATAGTATTGCAGTTTTTTTGATGTAGAAAAATTAGTAGGGTGAGGAGAAACCCATAGCATTTTTTAGCAAAAAACTCAAGGATGTTGGTCTCAAATATAATATTATGGAAAAACAAGAATTTTCTCTAGTGAAGGCTTTGAAGGACTTCCGGATGTATATTTTACATTCACATGTTGTAGCCTACGTGCCAGTTGATGCTGTCAAAGACATTCTTACACAGAATGATCCAGAAGGTAGGCATGGTAAGTGGATTTCCTCCATACTTGAGTATGACATTGAAATTAAGACTGCAAAGTTGATCAAAGGACAAGGGCTAGCGAAAGTTATGGAAAAATCAAATCTCCATGCTCTGGAGATAAATTTTTTCGCTACCCTGTTAGAAGAAGATGAGTTGAGGCTAGTATAACAAGTTGTGGAAAAGTTTTTCGTCTCTCCATGGTATGCAGACATCCTGTATGTACTGCAACACTTACAAGCACCCCTAGGTTTGACCAAAACCAAAAATATATTTTTTAAGTTGAAAGAAATCAAATTTTCTATTATAGATCAGTTTTTGTATTGGAAGGACCCTGGTGGCATGTTGTTAAATGATTTATTGGAATATGAATCTCAGGAAACCATGGAATAATTTCATAAAAGGGACTATGGTGGACATTTGTTTTGGAAAACAAATGCAAACAATATCCTAAGGGCTGAGTTTTATTGGCCAACTTTGTTTTTTGATGTGTATAAAAGAGTTGCTAGCTATTAGGAATGCAAAATATTTGAAGGAAGGAAGAAATTACTTTCGCTGCCCCTGAAACCCATAGTAGTTGAGTCACCATTTCAACAATGGGAAATTGATTTTATCGCTGAAATCCATCCTACTTCTTTGGGACAACACAAGTGGATATTGAAAGAAACTGAATATTTCAGCAAGTGGATCGAGGCAGTTCCAACTAGACAGGCTACAAACACGATGATCCTTCAGTTTTTGGAAACATACATTTTGTCCAGGTTTGGTTTCCCACAACAAATCAATACAGATAATGTTGTTTCTTTTAGATCAAATAAGATGGTGGATTTTTTTTATAAATACAACATTGTTCTTAGCCACTCAACTGCCCATTACCCTCAGGGTAATGGCTTGGTTGAATCTTCTAATAAGAACCTAGTTAATATTATCAAAATATAGTTGCAAGAGAACAAAATGATTTGGCACAAGAAACTGGTAAATGCATTGTGGGATGATTTGGTGAGCACCAAAAATCAATAGGCATGTCTCCTTTTCAACTAGTTTATGGCACCGACGTAGTTTTTCCTTCTTCATTGGGAGTTCTTGTGATGAAATTGTTGCAAGAAGAAGAAGTGGAAACCAATGATGCATAAAGGAGAATGAGTTAGATGATCCAACTTCAACAGTCAAGAGAAGAGATATACAAAAATACTCAACTGATACAAGACCGAATCAAGAAAATTTATGACATAAGAACCAAAGCAGCTGATTTCCAGATTGAAGACTTGGTGTTGAAATTGGATGCCTGAAATGATGAGAAAGGGAAACACAGGAATTTTAAAAACCTGTGGAATGGTCCTTTTAAGGTTGCCTCCTTTCATGGAAATAATGGTTATATGTTGAAAGACCTATCAGGAGAGCGACTTGGAGGAGGGCCTATCAATGGTAGGAAGTTGAAACATTTTCTTGTCTAAGTTACTGCTAACCTAAGATTTCATTGTGTATACCATTTTATTTTCAATACTACAAGTATGGGAAGTCGTCATTGATATTTGAAGCCCAGAGTGAAGGCCCTAATGTCTCAATGGTTTGATGCCATATGTAAGTTCAGTCAGTCAGTCAGTTATTTAATTTCAGTTAGTCAGTCAATTGTATTTTCAATTTTAGTGTTTGACTCCATTGCCTAATGGTCTAAATAGGCTAGTAGTCTGATTTTTGTTATTGGAACTTCACTAGGAGGCTGCCATCCCCATTGGATCCAATGTTAGGGTCCTATAATAGGAATCAATGATGTTGGCCTCTTACTATTCATCTTGGTCATTTTAGCCCATGAATCACTGGGTATCATAGAATAAAAGGTTTTAAGGTTAAAAGGGGCATTAATCAAACCAATCTAAGTTCGAGAAGGATTTTTTATTGTCATGTTTTTGTAAATTGACCTTGCATGTAATATCAACATGAAGATCACTAAATCAGCTTTGCAACGAGCTATAGATCTCCCCAAATGGATTCAAGCATTAAAATTTATGGCTAAGTAAAAATCCCTCTTCAATTCTTGGGAAAAGGAAAAATGGCTAAGTGTGAATCTCAGATCTCAGATCTTGGAGTTTTAAAGAGAGAAGCAGTGGAGGTTTGAAGCACATATGTGATTAGTACATTGGATGGTCTGGGGCACTTCATCAATCAACGCGTCAAACGTCCGAGAGATATTGCACATCGGCGGGTCTTGTATAATCGACGATCATGCATATAGGAAGGTCTAAGGCATATCGACAATCGACAATTGGCAATCGGAGAATGTGACAACTTTAAAAAGTTTTGATATGTGATTGTCGATAGTGTTAAACTTCCAGGAAAGTTTTGATAGTGTTAAACTGTTAGGGATGCATTGATACAAGTTAAGAAAGGATTTCATCGAAAAAAATAGAGATGGATGGACCTTTTATCTCTCCTCTAGTAGGACACATGGCAAGTAGTAATTGGTTCTAATAAGGGACACATGGTGGCATTTGATTGGTTCCGACAAAGCTACGTGGAATCTGACATCAGTATGATGTGGTGATACAAAAGAACAAATGGCAGGTAGTTTTGGTGTTTTGAGGGGTCCTAAGGAGGAAAATGAGGGTGACACATGTCACCACTCAAGAGGTGCCACATGGACTGGTGACATGATATCAGAGATCACATATCGGAGGATGAGGAATATCATAGCTCCAAAGTAAATACTTTGAGTGGAAATTTTTGATGAGAGGGGCTCTGATATTGGGGTTGGCCCATGGTCGTAAAAGCTCAAATAACCAAAGGCGTGAGGCTCAAAACCATGGGCTATCGGCGCATTAGAGGGATGTTAGAGCAGACATGTGATATCTGTGTTTTTGTAGAGGTGCATATCAGGGTTTCTTCTAACATACATATCTAGGTTTCTTCTGATATACATATCGGGGAAACACCCAATATCGGGAGCCCAAAGCAATGCGGACAAGTGGCACAGGGTAGGAAGTGACATAATGAATATATGTTTTATGTATTTAAATTAAAGTTTGGGTAGAGAAATGTTAGAAAAAAGTTTATATATGTTAAAATCTTAGTGCAACCCCTCCCTTACCTCCTCTCCACATGTATCAGGCCATGTCACACACTAGGATATCGGAAGTTTTGGGGATGCAACCAAATGTGATGTTATAGAATCTCCTATATTTTAAAGGGACCAGGCACATATGGTGTGGTCCCATGTGTTACACACTGGGACTGTTTGTAATGTGGTGATATTTCAAGGAATCGACCCCCATCCCCAACTAAAGGGTTTAGCCCCTAAAATCTTTGGCCCTAGGTCCCTAGGCCTTAGTCATGTGGATTCTGCCTAAGCCCCCGGGGCTAGACATATCAGAAAGTTTTACACCCTGCACAGTACAAAGTTGCATACAACATAAAGTTTCGATATAACAAGATCCTAGTCTCATGTGCCTGGTCCTATGGTAAGGTTATTAGAAGGAGTTGTCAGAAAGGGAGCTGAAGAATTAAGAAATGTGGGAAAGCATGCAAACAAGAACTACTATACAATTGTTGCACCACACAAATGGGTTGTTGCTTCTTTCTTCATTCCTAAAGTAGAGGAACCTGATAAGCCCGACAAGGAACCCGATAAGTTTGAAGGAGGCCAAGAAAGTAGAAGGGGAATGAACCAAGGCATCCAAAGGATTTTTTTCCAATTCTAAGCAAGATTTTTGGCATGATGGTAGGAAGTTCACAATTTTCTAGAGGCACTATTTAGAATTTCTTTGCCTATTTTTTAT
The DNA here is from genome assembly GCA_000404065.3 of Pinus taeda. Taxonomy (NCBI): domain Eukaryota; kingdom Viridiplantae; phylum Streptophyta; class Pinopsida; order Pinales; family Pinaceae; genus Pinus; species Pinus taeda. The sequence goes on along the minus strand of APFE031211737.1, from coordinate 17,310 downwards.
GAAAAACTACAGGTTTTTTATTTTGTGGATTTTTATCCATTCTAAATGGATAGCTCATACATTGTATCAGGTCATGGAATATTTTATTATGTAAGTCTATTTAAGATCATGAAAGACAATATAGAAAGGGTTGGCGGGTTGATTGATGGAACGAGCCTTGTATATGTGATCCTTTTTCTGAATAAAATACTCAATGCAGAGTTTTGCCAGTTATAGTCATAGATTCATGTGGTATTGTCCCTTGAATTTGTGTTTGTCTATTGCAATTGTTATTTTATTTACTTTTCTCAATTCTGTTTAAAGGTGTATTGAAAGAATTTATTTGGAATTCATCATATATGCTCAAGAATTATTGTGTACTTATGTTACATAATGGGATTCATGATGCCTATTTCTATCTTCATTTCCTAAATACTCACTCATAAGATTTGATAACAGAAATTTTTATATGCTCTGTTTCATTTGAATGGGTATTTTCATGTGTCTTTCTCTCTTTCGTTGTAATACAATCGATATAAATTTGGAGGATGTATCTATCATGCCTTCGTTCTTGTAGTTGGTGGATATATCCATTGATGTATTAAATTGGAATTATTTTGGTCTCGTACTCCAATGTTCTTTCTTTTAACCTCCCATCAAATTTTTTTATCAGATTTTAAATGTCTTTATCAGATATTGTCTCTATAAACTCAATGGACCTTGATATCCTTTAACTTTATACTTTGGTGAGGGATACCCCTCAGGTTAGAAAGGACTAGTTTCTAGCCCAAAGAGGCTTGTGGTTACCTTTATGTCCCTTCCCTCAGCCTAAAGGGATTTATGGAATGCTAACACCTTACACATTGGTGAGATCTCCCTAGCAGACTTGAGAGATCAATTGTAGTTTGAAGGCTTCTTGTCATTAAGAAGAATGGATGGGTGAAAGGAATTTGAGGGACAAGTGGTCTCTCATTGAAAAAAGATATTTTTTATTTCCATTTGGCACTATGATTTGGGCGCACAATGTTTGGATGAAAGTTTTTTTATACTTTTTATTATTTGTTCTATGGATTTAATCCCAGATGTGTGCGAATATATACAAATAATTTCTTTATAATGCTCATTAGCCACAAATTCCTTTGACACGTTGTGCACTTTATACTCTTCTTTTAAACCGTGGGCTTAGCACCTAACTTGGGTGATGGGCTTTGATATTTTGTTTTGTTTACTTTTCATTTGTGGTAATGCACATATGTGGTTTGTAAAAATGGCTTGGAGAATAGTCCAAAAGGCCCAATATTTTTTAATGGAACCTTTCATGAGCCCAAGAACATTTAGTACATTTTGATGATTATAATTCTTAACCTCGAGATCACATTGACCTGTTACACCCAATTTTCACTCAAATTATAATTTTTTGGCAAAAAGATATAAAAAAATTGTATGTTATAACATCTGGCTCTAATAGGGATGTTGTACTCCATGCGAGGCAACAAAGAACATGTATATAGTGCCTAATTCATTGGGTTGTTCCAAAACTCTGTCTGGAACCTGTTCGAATCTTCAAAATGAAAACCAAATTGTGCTATAAATTGGAAACACTCCTGCTGAAAAAAATCAAACTAAAAACCAAAATGCAAACTACTGAATGCTGTAAAGATGCTCAAAAATATGAGCTTATTCACAAGCACTCCTACTCTAACCCAAAAAACGTTTTCCTTTCTCATGTGTAGCCAGATTTCCGAAGTGTCCATTCAAGAAATCACTTGACTAACTGAAACTCTTGAATTTACTTTGGAAAAAAAAATCTTGAAAATAAAAATTAGGTCTACTTACTAACTCCATGCATGCTGCAATGGGATCTTCGAAAGGTTGAAAATGGTCTCAAAATAATGTAAAAGACTATCACTTAGATGTATAATCCCTTCAACTTCAATTTATCTTTCATGCATTTCAATATGTTGGTTATCATGAGAGGGCTAAAAATTTTCATGAAACTAGTGCAATGGAATACTTTATGATAAAGAAAATATCTTTGGTTGCTTTTGAAAATCAATGTCCTTACAATCGTCATTTTTAAAATCCTCGTATGTCAATGGATTCAAATTTGAACTAATAAAAAGTTCCATGGATGAAGCTATCATATCATAAAAATAATGAGAAGGTCGATGTTGATTCATAACATTGTAAGTTTGTTCGAGAAATCCTATATTACTTTGCATCAGCCCAACTTCCTCTGCTTCATCTATGATTTCAAATTTCTCTTTCAACAACTTGAATGATGAAAATCACAAAGGAAAATAATCACCTTCAGCTAATTGAACACTCTCTTTATGTTCAATGTTGTAACTATGATATATAGGTTGAGTGCTTTGATTAGGTTGCTGAAAATGAACATTTCTTGATGAAGGAAATACAATTGGTTGTTCATGAAAGTCATCATTATACATAGGTAAATCAAAAACCTCTTGAATATTATCATTAATAAAATTTGAGACATCATCTTTTTCTTCAACAAGCTGATCTTTACTCTCTACAAAAACATTATCATTGAGATTTTCAATAAAATGAATGATATTATCAATCCTCTACTCATAATGAAATGGATCAGAATTTAGCTCTAGTCTTTCTTGAACACATTCATTCTCTTGTCAATATACACCTGAATCTTCAGCGAAAACCTGATCTAAGGGCTTTGCACATGCTTGAAGATTGTCGTCTATTTCCTGAGCATCAATGAACATTTGCTACAAGGTTACGTACCCCCTCTCCATGAGAAGGAAAAAGAAATTTGAATGAAACATTTTTGTATAACGCAGCATGGTTGCATCCTGAGAAGATTGAATGTCTCTATGAATCTTATGATAAAAACTAAAAAAATTACTATTGAACATAAACACAATTTCATCTCTTTGTTTCTTTATGACACAAAACTCTGAAAGATGTTGATCCTTGGATTTCCTCTCTCCCTAAAATTTCAGAAAGATATCTCTCAGATCCTCCCATGAACCAACTAATTCATGCTCCAAATTCCTAAACCACTCCTTAGCACACCCTTGCAATGATTGAGAAAAATCTCTCATGTAAACATCATCATGTTCAACTTCGAAAATCTCTGTGAAATGCTCAAAGGCTTGGATGAGTTTTTCAGCGGTAAGGATGGAATGTTCCCCATCAAACTTGGTAAGGTATTTGTATTGCTTTGGAGGTAAATTATGGAAGGTATTTGGTAATATTAAGGGCCTATATCTCTCTTGAATATTGTAGGGCATAATATTATGCACATGAGGTGAAATATCAACCTTGATCACATGAGGCTCACAAGACTGTTCATGGACATCATATGGCTCGGATGAAATACCTTGGACAAGATCAACATGCAAGAAGGTATATCTAATGTTTTATAAGAAGGATAAACAAGTGTAGATATATGGTCATTATTTAAATTGAGAAAGAAATGGGATATTTTTTTATATGTTCCTGAAAGGACAACAAGTAATTGACAAAAAATAATAATGCATCTTGGATCAAACTTGAGATTTGATAGTCGACTTTCTCGTAGTTTCTTTTATGTCTCTTTCAATAAGGCTCATCCTCCAATGGAGTCTTTGAATTTGATTTGAATAGCTTGATTGGAGTCGCCAGATGAATAATGCAGAGCCTTATTATGTTTGATACTTGTTCACCATCAACAATCAGATCTGAAACATTGTCGTTCTTCGGGGTAATTTACTTGAAGCCTTCACCTCCCTGACAACGATGCCAAAATGTTATCACTCAGTGATTTTCTCGGTTGTGAAAGAAAAATTGAGAGCTAACATTGAACCATTCATCGAGATCAGAAAATATCCCATCCAATCCAGAGAATGTTCTCTCTTATAACTCAGTCACTCAATGTCACCACAAGAACTGGTTATTCAATTAGTACATTGGCTAGGTATTTTGTTAAATCAAAATTGTAGGGGTTTTATTGGATTGAACAAAGTGTAAACAATTGGGCATGGAGTCAGGGGTGAAATATCAATAAGAAGTCTTCAAGAATGGTTTTATGAGACATTACTTTCCAAAGGCAAGATATATGTTATTCCGATAGACCCAAAATTGTTGCAATATAGTGATTGGAATAAATAACATTTCAATTAAAACATAACACTATCAACAATGAATTTCGTAATAATTTTAGAAAGACATGGAGAAATATCTCAATGCAATAAAGTCAAGTATCAAAGATGAATTCTATTTTGATGAATCAAAACATCACAAGATGAATTCCAATTCCATATACGTCCATTCAAATACTAAGGAAATACAAAATATCAAATACTCAACAAGAAACAAACAAACTAAGAGACAGACTGTGAAAACATCATAACATAAACCTTTGGAGTAATGAGCCAAGTACATTTGATTGAATTTTCTTTGATTAATATTAGATAAAAATATACATAATAACAATCTCTATATTTTAAAAATCCCACCCTCTCCCATTACAAAATGCTCAAATAAATAGAAATTACATAAGAAGTTGTTACTAGTAGGAAACTAGCTTATCCATAAAAATGAGAAAAGAACTATTTCGAACAACTTGCAAGCTTTCTAAAATCATGTGCCTTCAAATATGGGAATAATTGGAACTTTGATTATTCCCTACCTTGAAATATCTAACTAACCATTGAATCTTGATATGAACATCTCATTGTTGATATGTACCTGAATATATTCAATTTTAATCCTTTTATGATATTATGCCTGAAAATGCTCAATTGTTGAGTTCAAGCTACCTTTGGGATGTGCAGAAATATATTTATTGCCAAATTCTGAAAAATGTTTTCCAATGGATATAAATGATTGTACAACACCTCGTGTACCTTCATTGGATTAGGAAGCTTTATATTATTAAAATATAGCACATATAATCAACAAAATGTATTAAAATTGGATCATTGAAAGGCTCAGTGAATAATTCGATTGGAAATATTTTGTTGTAACTCAAAGATTTAAAAGGATCCAACCAATCAACCCAACTAGAACTAGTTTCAAGAATGCATGAAGCCTTGTTATATCTAAGACTTTTGTGATCCATAATGTATATATCAGTCTTTTGGATTAATCACATGAAACCTTGTTAAATACCAATTTCCTGCACATTAATAATTACTTCCTTTTTATCAATTGTGTCTTGTAAAATCTATCTCAACATACAGAAACGAGGCTCTCCCTTCTTCCTGAAATTGAATAAAATTTGTGTTCAAATCAACTCCAAGGGTTTTCAAAAGGTTGTCCTCAACAACTTTGGTCTTTCCCTTGAGAATTTCTATCCCAAGAAATTTCAACCAAACTTGTACTTCATAAATCGATCATCAAATAATCAACTACTTTTCATATGAAATAGCACCCTACTGCCAGGAAAAAAGGATTCTGGGAAAACTCCAACTAAAGAAGAAGGAAAATAATCCAATTGTTTTGTTGCTTTTGTATAGCATGCATTATTATTTAAAACACGGTGACTTCAACAGATTGGATTATAATGAGTTGTCCCATGCTTTGGAGGCAATTGCTTATCTCAAAAGACGTGTGTTGTTATATGTTGCTTTACGCGAAGACTTCCCATACAAATTCCACGCAAATCTTGCTTCAGTGTATCTACTAACTATTGGAATCAACAGGTTAACCAGTGTATCCTCCTAAAAAATTGTACACAATTCCTTACATTCCTTACACACTGGTGACATATCCCTAGGATACTTGACACATGGCTTATTGTTTGAAGGCTTTGTGTCATTAAGAAGAAAGATTAGGCGAAGATAATTTTAGGCACGAGTGGTCTCCCATTGAAAAAGAAATTTGTTACTGCCATTTGGCACTATGGTTTAGGCTCATAGAGTTTGGACAGGCATTGTTTTATATTTTTTGTTACTTATTCCATGGCTTTAATCCCACATGTATGCAAAGATATAGAATTAATTAATTTATAATGCTAATTACCCAGTAATCCTTTTAATCGATTATTATCGATTTTATTCTCTACTCTTCCGCTGTGAGTTTGACACTTGACTTGGGCGTTGGGCTTTCATGTTTTGTTGTGTTGACTTGTGG